>JAGTTH010005423.1:0-118999 GCA_022606485.1 Agraylea sexmaculata
CGTAACTGTCGTCATTTCATAATAAATAATTTCATATGATTAAAATGCAATTGATGAATTTCGTGACAGAAATAGCGTTATTGTTAAGTTAGCGTGCATTAAAATGCTTTTGAAACCGTGTGACTTTAAACATATGGCGTTGCAAATTATCTATGAATATATAACTTTTAGGTATAATTTATGCATGACAACAATATTTATAGGCGTGTTACTTATTTTTGCACTTCTTTATTATAACAAACATTGAGGAAGGGCGTCGATCAATCTACTAGATATAATATGTTTTCCGATATATGTTGAGGGTTATTTGTATTTCATCTTTGTTGTTCAACAATACAAGTGTATGATATACCTATGTAGTTTCAGGCAATCCCTATTTGCATAACAGTATTGAAAAAAATCCGGAAATGATACAAAGGCAAACAAGTAATCGCTAACTGGAATAAACAGACAGTGTGTATTTTGAGGCCTTCTTTTGCACTTTAAAATATTATCAATGTTTTTCTATTCGAATTTAAATTCATCGATCCGATCCGAGAGATAAAAAAACCTCCCTGGAGTATTACATCGGGTTGGATAAAATCAGTCACGTTTTGGCAGTTAAAATATCGCATTATGGAGGATACATTTTTTTCGCACAAAAAGCAATACCGAAATACGTGATTGGAAACCTTTGTTTATCGACTTCAATTCAATATTACAATCCGCTTAATGCAGATCGGATTCGGGCGATGGAATTTTAATAATGATTTACGTGCGCCCGATAGAATAAATTCCAAATATTAGCGGTTAAGAGAACACATACATTTTCTCAGTATCGGACAGATGTTAAAAATTCAACAAACCAACGTGACATATGAAATTTTGTGGATTCTATTGGAGGAGAGAAAGGAAGGTCTGTTGGGATGTTTTATGGCCAATACGTGCTTTGCTTTTTATATCCACAATCCACAACATCTTTCAACATCGATTTTGCTTGTACATTGACCACTTATTATTATATTATGCTTTACCACCATTTGTATAAATCCGTTTCTGATACCAGTTATAGTAATTTACTTCGTTTAAGTTTTCAGGTGGAAATAAAAAAAATAAAAAAAAACATTTTAATAACTGAGTGCAGGTTTTAATTTTCAAGTACATATTCTTAATTATTTAACTGTGTGAAGGTTTCATTCCTGAGTCTGAGTTTAACTATCGAATATTGTGAATTAATTTGAATTATTCATTGAGAATGAAAATGAAGAATGTATACTTGATAAATATATGTACATATGGATTTAACTTTATTTTGATCACTTTACTTGGTAAATTTTCCTATTAATCTTTAATGATTGTAATTAAGGGGATTGGGAACTGACTGCCAAGTCAAGAATACTTAAATTCTCATCACCTTGCTATATATTTAAGGAATTTTTTAGTATAACTAAAAATTAACAGGATTAAATCGAAAATTTCAGTAATTCGTGTTGGCCGGATTGCCTAAACATAGGGGCGAGCTCTTGTAATCCGAGTTTATTAATTGGTTTTTTCGTACATCACATTATTTCTGGTGTCAATAGCAGTATTAAGAAGATTAAGATTTGTACGAAGTCGTAATCACTTGTCTATTTCAGCCTTGTTTCATATCCAACGGTCGTAAAGTTCGTCGTTACTGTTTGTTAACGGTCACACATAATATAAAAAGTAACATATTTCCCCCTCGAGGAATTACTTTTAAAATAAACATTCTCTCAATTTGTATCCACTGAGATATCATTGGAAATATAATTTTCTTTTTAACAAGGAAATATTTATATATAGTTTTTATATAATAACGGCTTGGATTTATTCTATTGTGAAATCGGTCCGGAAGGGCAACCGCACTTTTCTTACTACCGACTGCTTAAAATCGATACAAAATTCCCTCGACTGTAATCTTGACAAGTAACCAACTCACGACTTTCAATATATTGGAAATTATTCCTTTGCCTCTACAACAAATTCAAAAATCTAACGACCTTGGACTATTCTTGGATGAGTGAGCCAAACAGAATAGTGTTTCTGTTCTGATTTTTAAAGACATCCCAGCTCACATTGAGAATATTCATTCTTTCAATATTATTTGCCTTCGTAGATACCGTGTCTTATACAATAATATTTACAAGCAATTTTTCTAATCAAATTTTAAAATTACTTAACCAACAGTGAAAGAACTTGACGAATATATTCAATTCTCTACTTGAAGAAGTTATCATATAAATCTTCATTTTTTTTAAATATTATTTTGTTTCAAGGTTCTTTATACTCGGATTTATCAATTAGTAAATTTATTATTAATTAATCGGACAAGGTCACATAATTAGGGGCATTGTATAACTGTAACTGTAATTAGATTACTTAAAAATACTTATAAATGTAAAAACTCCACAGTTCATATGTATAAATAAGTTTTTTTTAAATTACACGTATTCAAAAAAAATGTTTTTCAATAAAAAATAATTACCAACCGAAAGCACATCTTAAAAGATATTTTTATATGATTGAATACATATCTTTTTTTATATGAAAATTATTTTAAAGCTCTTTGTAAATTTTTGTGGTTGAGAATCCTTCAATATAATAAAGTGTGACGTCAAAAGGTTTCACCCTAAGGCCCAATAAATCTCGATGAAGGTTGCTCGGAATAAGTGTCTTATGTTTGCTCTAGTGACCTACCCTAATAATATTACTACAACACTTTTTATACGAAGAAGAATGGGACATTTGCCCATCTTAATGACGAGAGTAGATAAATGAGCCATTGTATTAATAAAGAACAATCTGATTCAGTATGCAATGAAGATCATTTGGTACACCTGTTTGTAATAAATAATATTAACTTGTTTATTGGCCTTGTGGGATATTACAGATTAAATCAATTACTTGGCATGATTTTTAAAGATCGACAGATACCATTTAATTAATAGTTATGCGGTCTCAAATTTATTTTTATATCATCTCGTGTGTTATTTATTGTTAACGTCCAATATAACTGATTCCCGCAAATAGTACGATTTTAGCTATCATGTATTTATTTTTGGACTATTCAATATTGTAACTTGGAACAAAGTATTTATATATATACAGTTTTACTTTGTAATAGAAATGTGTTCTACGTTCCTGTTGAAGTTATTGAATAATGACAATGAATGCCTTACTTATTTTCCATATAAAGATTCAATTATATAATCAAAATTTACAAAATAAATAGTCAACGTGAAAATTTATTTGCGTATAAAGTTATATAATGTTTATTGGGTGATATAAAATGTAATTGAATCTGTTCTTTTCTCTGTAATTATTAATGCAGAGACTTAATTTTTTATATCTAATTTTTTTAGATATAAAGTGACGGGGGTCAAATCCCACCCTATCATCTATTTCTTAAAGAATTTGCTGACATGAAATTGATTAGTTTTCAAATCTTTGCCACCGCTTCTGTCTCTGAATATTTAAAAAAATAATTGTTAGATTCAAAGCCTGAGATCATCTCTATGTGTGAATATTATCACAAATCTACCGTCATAATTTATTTGAATGAAATATAAATGTATTACTGATGCAAATATTGAATAAGCCTCTAATAAAATATAGTTTAATTCGATTTTACTAATCCAACGACTAACAGTCCTTATATAAACATTGAATGGTCGTCTCGAGAGGGTAGGTGTGTCGAATATAGTAAATACATATAAGTACAAAGTAATATTATACCTAGGTAGATTGTTTAGAGCAATTGATAGTTGGACAAGGCTTAGTAAAAGCTAGTGCACCTTGGCTTTGTGCCAAACTAAAGTCTGTATAATTTGAATTGCCTAGTTTCACATACAATCACCCTGTGGTATTTCAGCTTCAATTTGCTGATCCAATATTGTAATGTCAGTCACTTAACCTAACCAGATTTATGTTTGAACACACTACAGTTAAATTATGACATACCTACGCTAACAAGAGAAACATTACTTCAAATATGCTGTATTCCTTAAATTTAAACACGTTATAGGAATTAATTAAACACTGGCCTTTGTCCAGACGCTAAAAAGCCGACGAAAAGGAAGCCATGTCCCATTTAGTATAGTGTTTTTTAAGTTTGTAAATATCTTGAATTGTTGCCAACAATAGAATTCAGTCAGCAATATGTCGGTTAGTAGATCTAGTCAATTGTTTATACCTAAATATGTATAAGTTATGTCATTAAATTTATATTTATTATTATTTGATTCTGTTTAAAGTAAATATCTTGTATTTTTTAGTAAAATTTATATATTTTTAAATATAATATTTGAAAATATTTTTTTAAGCCCATCTTAAAAAAATATTTTCTCTTTCTTTTAATGTAAAACTCATGGAAGAAAACATGATATTTATTTACAGACACATATGAATTATATTAAATAAAGACAAAGTAGAATACTATTGATTGGTCGAGTTATCTAACAAGATCCTTGTTTTGCTCTATTTATATATATAGACAGGTAGAGCACAACTTTTTTTATTCAATTTCAAATACGTACATACTTCAAATTTAATACACTTTTCCCATTTGACATGATCGAGAACAGAAGTAGCTTTAGAACTTACCACTTACATTTTTTTTCGATTGATAAAATTCAATTTAAATGAAAGAATTATTTAAACTCAAGTCAAGGGATTTTTTTATACATCTAAGGGGAATTTTCGTATTTGAAAGCTGAAACAGTTACTGAAGAAGTATTTTGCAAAGAATCCCTTTAATGCTAGGAACGTAGACTTTCGACCATTTCGTTCTACACCGGCAGCTGTCAGTTCCTCGGGGGTTTATTTATTTAGTAATATTTTATATAGTGTGATGTTTAAAAATTAATGCAAGAGGACAGACGCTTACATAACGTGGCTCTTTTCGTTACAAAGGCTTTTTAAGAAATCCCAGCCAAAAAAAAACATACACAAAACACGTTCGAAATGAAAAATAAGCTCAGCGAGTTACGCAAATACGAGAAATACATATACTATTCTTCTCGCGTTTCTCTTCTTCCCTTACACATTTATTCTTTTCTTAGAAGCCAAAGTGCTACTGCGACAACCCAAAGACACTCCCATAAAACATTCACACTAAGAGATAATCGCATGTGTATTTATTTATTCAAGTATAGTGCCGAAATAATAATAATTAATATAACCCAATATATATCGGGGCGAGGTTTTATTACAATGAGGTTACTCGAGTTCAATAAGGTGATCTCTTTGATTTGTGTTTTTAGGTTAAGATTATAGTTTCGTCATACTTTCTTCAATCAATCAAGTTGACCTCATTTTTGTATACCACAATCCAACGGACATTGCAAGTCTTTCATATCATTTATCTTCAATGACGTTACATTTCCTAACTATATGAAAGAATGTACATATTTCTTGATATTTAATTTACAAGCGAATTCTGTATTTTAGTATTTCTTGTCTGCTCAGTTATGCTTTTACATTAAATCCCAATACCGGGCAAATCATTTTATGAATAAAATAATATACACAGTATTGATAGTATTAAGTTTAATTATAATATCTTTTGATGAATAATTAAAAAAAATTAGAAACGAGCATATTTATGAAACGCTTATAAAAAATGTACGTGTGCTTTGAAATTAATATTTTATTAAAATAATTATACAGGGTGGATTTGAAGTAACTGAGAATATTTTAGACGGTGATAGGCAATCGTAAGAATAACTAAAAAAATTGAATATTTTTTTAAAAACAATTTTCTTTAATTAAAAATTAACAAATAATTAGATAATGGATATCATCTTGGAATCAGCTGTTTCTCTGAAGTACTCAGTAGTGACTGTTACTTGTACTCGTATATTGTGTTTGTTTTACGTAATTAACATTTTTAATCAATTTTTTATTATTTTTTTTTTCGATTATTCTTACGATACCCTACCGCCCCCTTAAAATATTTTGAGTTATTTCAAGTCCAACCTGTATAGTTTCTGAAGGTTTTTTTACAGATAAATACTCAAATTAATCGATAGTTTCCAAAAAATCATATATCTATTAAAGTCCAAGCTATTTCGTAATAATATACATATTTTTATTGCATTTTACTATTACATATATACAGAATTTCAATTTAAACTAAGAAACCAAAGTAAATATGGCTTGAAAAGATAGTAGACTTGGCAGCATGCTTAAAATACTGACTTTGCACTTTCTTAAGTTTTGCATCACATTAAGGTTATAAAATAAGAAGAGGCTAACTTGCCAACCTCAACTTTCGATATAACCTATTTAATAATAAAATAAATATTTGAATAAATGTAAATGTAATACATAATTTGTTATTTTTTCATTCACCACTGTCGCTGAAACAGTGTTTATCTTTTATAAGGGTCGACAATTTATTTCGCGATACGATGCGTCGTAAAGTTTTTCTTCTTTATAAATATGATTATGTATTTTTTGTGGGTGTTCTTTTAACGAGCCTTAGGGCGGTCATAATTTCATAAAGTATCATTTTGGTAGGCTGTCTTTCTCAACGCGATCCTCGTTTATTCATACAACTCCATTAATTTGCATGCATGCATCTCATAAAATTTAATTCAACACCACTAACTATTCTGTTATATTATCCCGCTATTTCGGAGGTTAATCCACACATTATAATAGTATCTCTTGCCTTATCTGGAACTGGATGAAATATCGAATGTGGGAATGCTTTTCAAAAGTAGATATTCAATATAATGACTCGGCGAATATTATGGGAAATTTGAAACCCCATCGATCAGAATCCTGTCACTGTCAATACACTTAAATTTATCTTCTAAAATATAAAAACAAGCAAACCAGTCAGCATTTTATGAAAATGAGTATTAAATATTATTATAGATATTATACTAATAATACTATTATTAAGGTTTTTGAAAATATGTTTTTAAACACAACAACGTGTTGATTTATTGTCTTTCGGTCTTAACTATTACTAGTTACTCAGGTCATCAATAGATTGGCTCTCCTCGACTCGATAATTGAGTCAGTATTTAATTTACAATCCAGAAAATCAGAGTAAACCTGGATCAAAACGATCCATCGGGACTTATTTTTTCCCAATAATCGTAATAACCGATTAAATCATTTTTTTAATCCAATGATCACAGTACTAGTAGCCACGCGCCTTATTCCTTGAGCTGTTATCCTGATTGTTAAAAATTAATAGTTTTTTTATAGGTACTATATTTTATTACGTATTTAATCAAAGCCAATTAATTAAAGTGTATTGAATTTAAAAAGTCCAATACAGTACAGATGCAAATAATTGATGAGATTATTCATCTGTGACATTTTGTAGTTCAATTTGTCGAGCTTGCGTTTCAATCTACTGGTGTATTAACGTATTTTTATTAATAAAATAAATTGCGTGCATTGAAACTGGCTTTGCTTATTCAAAAACAAAATATACAAAAGTTCTCCGTTTTAATGAGAAGGACGAACTTGTATAAGAGAGGACAGTTTTCTAGGAACAAGATTTCTGCTTTTTTAATTATTCGGTAATACAATACTTTATGCAGCATCACGTCTTTTCTTAGAATTGTTTCAAAAGATGCTAATACTGTTACAATATTGAATTAATATTATTTTTAAATTCAATATATAGTAATAGGCTTTGTGATTGTCAGAGTATTAGGAGCTGAGATACCGTGGATAATAATTTGATTAATTGCCGTACATGTGAGGTCAGAATCAGCTTAGGGTTATTTAGTTGCATGGGAATTTTACTGCTTATAATCTGAAAATTAATTTTACAATCAATAGGCAAAGAAATTCATGGTAATTTTCTCACTGATTAATTCATTTAATCACATGATTTAGCACATATTCTTAATGGTATTCTCCTTAGTAGTAGGTAATTGTTTTAGATTTACAAAACACGTCGGACTTAATTTAATCAGCTCAGTATTCACTTTTGTGAATGTGTAATAGAATTTTTCAATAGTCAAATAACATATTCGTGGATCAAAGTATTATTTATTATTAAGCGATTGAAAGAGAAATTATCGAAGTTAATGTAATGTAAAATGTAGATAATTCGCAGTAGAGTTGCTTATCAGATTGTTTTATTGAACTTTGGCTCGAGGTGAGGTTATTTTACGAGCAATTTACCAAAATGTTTGGAGGTGAAAATAAGGAAGGGGACTGTTTATGATTTAATAAACTTAATGGTCCGTCGAAAGATTGTAGGTAAATAAATGGTATTTTTATGTTTCATGCTGAACGATAAATCGTATTTAGAACTTGTTTGATTCAATATTCAAAAAAGTTGAATTCTTGTATCGAACATACACTTTCGTTTTCTGCAATTGATAAATATTCTGGTAGTTTATTATTATCGACTTCATTTATTCGTTGGCTTAGTGGTAGAAGTATTTGGGTGCAATCCAAACTCTTGTGATCCAAAAACTTTTATTGAATTAAAAATAATAATAAAACCTGCTCATACCTTAAAACTTAACTTATAATAACTTTAAAACTTTATACTGTGGTAATGAGTCAAAATCCTGCCATCATCTATCTAGATTAAGGCTATTTTTATTATACAACTACATGAATACATTTTTTTGTATCTTTTTTGAATATATTATATTATAAATAAATAAATAAAAAACCTTCGAGTTATATACATATCATGCAACAAATTGGATTTTTCAATTTTCTATAAATTTTATCCAAATATTCACATTTTCTGTTTGTGCTTTTGATGAAAATAATCCATATTATAAACCTAGACTGCAACATTGCAAAATTTAATCCAATAAGATTAGAGATGTTTCCTCTGCATAGAAGCGCATAGATTATTTAAATAAGCCCCTTCAAGCAATGTTTATTCATCTTGACTGAACAGCTGTGTAGAATGACATTCGCCATGTTTGAAAATGGTATTGGTCAAGGTGAATCTTGATAAGTGGCATGGGGTTGGCATTTAGAGTATAATTTAAGGGTTGTGGCCAGTGTATCGTGGCTAATTGAATGAAATGCTTTCTACGATAACAAAACAACAAAGAGACTTATCGACAAATAACACTCCATCACGGAATCACCTCAGTGGCATTTCACTAATTGGAATTAATCTTTCCACAAGCATTCACACCGATGCATTCGTTATAACTTATAACAATCACATGGAGACTGTCCCACATTCATCATCGCATAATTTCCGCAATCATATGTGTGCAGAATGTAGGACGATGTTATTACATACATATATTCGTACGAAAATCGTGTCATATTTGTCATATTTGATGTCACAACATATTCTCGTGTAACGGAATACAATCACCATAAAACTATACAGAACCCTTAACATTCAGAATTTTCAATTTCTGTCAAATGACATTAATAAATTATATGAGTTAATAAAAATAAATCGTAGGCATACATACATTTTTGGGATACACAAGTACAATCTGTGTTATTTTAGGAAAATGGTTGGTTGGAAAATTTTGGACTTTATTAAAAATACCACTCATGGTTTTTGGAATAGGTACGTCTATATAAAAAGAGTGTGAAATTTACGATAATTTTTTTTGACATACGAAATAAAAGTCGCTCATATTAATAAGCATACAATTTGTACAAAAATATGTTTTTATCCCGGGAAAAACTACATAAAAATGTTTAAAGTGTATTATTTGGCATAGATAAATATACTGTACCATATTTTATTTTCAATATTCATTTATATAATTTAAGATTTTTTTAACCATAAGCAAGGTTTATTATTGATTTACTAAGAAGAACTAATCATTTAGATATTCAGTTTAGCTTTTAGCTTTTTAGCAGTGACATTGAATATTTAAAATTCAGTGTTGCCGTCAATAAAAAGTACAACAAATACATTTTCAAACTCATCGTGCAATAATTGTATACACATCTTTATTGTATAGATTTATGACAACAGCAAGAAAAATTGAATAAATTTCATATTATTAATATGCCTGTATATTAATATTAAACTCAAATTCAATGAGCCTATTTAAAGTTATTTAAATGTTATATCAGTCTTTGAATAACTAATAACTAACCCCAAATAGCCTCGTTAATAAATATCATAGATCAAAATCAAACCACCCAGAATGATTAAAGAATGAAGAGTTCAGACTTAAACGAAACTTACTAATCAAAAACATTTTTTCTTACCTTTATTATTTGAAAACTCTGCGTAATTTTTTCCACGGTCATAAATCTGAAACATAGCAATTTCAAATATTAAACTATGCATTATATTCGAACAATGCAATTGAAATTTTAACACAAGTTATTGTCTTTCGCTATGTTATGAAACGAATTTGTGAAACAATGGTCTGTCCACAGGTTTATTGTTTATTTATTTAAATATCTACTTTTGTTATGAGTAGGCATAATTAAAATTAAATAAGTACAAAGGAAAATTGTCATGAATACTGGTTGTTATACCGAAATGCACATTTTATGATCATATTAAAGTTGATCGAAACGCTTCTATCACATTATTTAATTAATTTGTTCTTTGTAATAATAGTTAATAAATACATATATGGTCGTAAAACGGCCATTATCAGTTAGTGTTGAGGAACACCTTTCATAAATAAATGGAAATTGCCGTAAGTTTTCATAATAACCTTATAAAATATGGGCGATGGTTGGCGATTCCGAGGAAAACTTCTTTTGGATTGCGTGAAAAAAAGGAATGAGCTTTCGGAACTTTACTTGGAAATCTGAACCCCGCAAATACCTGGAAGTGAGGCTCGTATTTTCCATCATTAAACTACCCACTAAACATAACTTAGATATATATTATAGTTATATTATAAGAAAATTTTATATGGCTAAATCTATATGTCTGTACCAAAATATTCGATCGTTTAATAATATATTATAAGAATGATACACTTTCGATGATATATTTTCGTCTCTTTTTGGAAAGTATCAATTTAATAATATTTAGATAATAACTTTTTCATATTCATCTGTAGTTATTTGCTCGAAACGACTCATCCCCCTCTATCATATATTTTCTCACATATTAAAGACAGTCATAAAAAGTGAAAGTTATTCAGTATTCGTGGTTAATGAGCGGCACTTAAACGGAAACTGGCATTTCTCTTCGGAAGTTTCCCTTTCGTTAGATTCTCGTGAAAATCGTGCCAAAGCCAAGGCCGATTATAAAATGATTGTTTCATTTAATCGCACTTCTACTGGAAACACTACTTATTACTCAGTTATTTCTAGCAGTAGTATTTTGATTGCATATTTACTGTTCATAAGAGAATTGTGACACTCAGTGTTACTTGCAAGTGAATAATTCAATGAGAAGCTCTAGATTTCTATTCCACCTATTTATAGTCTAATTATACAGACTTGCATATCCATAATTATTTAGTCATCTACAATACATACATGATTGAGTTCATACTTGTTAAGCCAAGCAATTTTTTTTGGCTAAACACTCTACTTGTAAATATTTCTAGTATTGTTATGTTTGCAGGGGTTATTAAACGCCTCTCTATTTCTGCGTCACTCGTTATGCGAAATGTTAAAGGAGTTTCATATATTCTAAGAAAGATATAATTGAATTGAAATCAATGATTCATAGCCAACATTTTTAGTAACACTAATTTATTTAGACAAAAATAATAACGACCCTAATGATTCCAGATCTCGACCCACTTTGGTCTAATTTAATACGTTTCCTTATTATATTATCAAATTTTCTCTGTTTGAGAATGTCCCCCAAAAATACATAATTGGTACAATTAGTCAGAATTAAGGCGAGCCGCAGTATACATAGTAGAGGAAGCCTTTAGCCTAATTAAAGAGGGTTTTTTATACTACCCGCTGAATTAATCAGCTACTAGTTTCTCTTGGTTTTGGCTCTGAATAAAAATATTCGCCGGGCTATTTATGCGATATTTCATCGACTGTAAAATAGTAATACACACCGGTCGATAGATGCGATACTCTAGTTTTAGGATTGGATTGAAGCCGCGCCTTTATTATGTAATGTAGGGCAATCAAGCCGTATTTATATATTTTATTTACATATATTTTTAGTTTATTTATGAAAATAAAAACTAATACTTGGGAGAGACTCATTAAAATTGTTGTAGTGAATTTCATTTTTCATCTAGTAGTTTGATAGGTGAGTGAGAGAAAGAATCAAATTAAATTATGTAATTTTCATGAAATTGCCTCGCGTTTATTAAATCCTTCCTATTATGTATTTTTTTTCTTTTATATGATAGTGTGTATATTAACAGGGTGGACTTTTCATAATAAATAACAATTTAGATAGCTAGTTTGGGAACTGTTTAAGCTAGAGACATATTTATTTCGGATCAAGATGAAATGACGGCGATTTATGATTATTAGCGGTAGAATTTTTTATACATGTTATGGAATACTGTCATAAGGTTCAAAAAATTATTTTACAGAAGAGCTTTGAAGTTTTAATGTTCTGTTTTTCAAATTTTTAGGCACTATCACAGAACTTTTCGTATTTTCTGATTTACTTTGGACAATTTTTGCCACATGACACTTTTCTTGACCGAAGAGGTATAAATCGTATAATTTACATTTGTTCCTCTATTTGTAGTTTAATAACATCAAACTGATATTTTTTTCTATTGAATGGTAATGGTGTTTTTTTTTAATAAAATCAATTAATTTTAATGGTTATATCCTTCACTTTATTACAAATTTCTTAATGTCTACTTGTGTTGTGAAACTATTCTTAACTTAGGGTTACACTTAACACTAGGAGGATATTTTTATTTATAACCAAAAATGAGGCTATTATATAAGTTTTACGGTGATCTTGGAAGAATGCAGAATTGGTTAGCTTGAATAAGTTCCATTATTACTGTCTTACTGACTGGGAACATCAAAAAACATGCAAAAAGTACAAATAACCAAAGTGACACAGAGATGCCATGTAAAAACTAGACTAGGTAGAAATATGACACTTTGAATGATCGATACAGATCAATTAATAGTTTTATATGACACAATAAAAAAAAACGATTTTTGAACCCTATGACAGTATTCCGTAACGGGTGCCATATATATGATACCCTAAAATATATTTTAATAGTAAAATATCCATTTAGTAGGTATAGATATTTAAGAAGATTTGTCGATTTTCCAATCGGACAGAACACGTATGAGCGTTTTATCAGGAGATCTAGGATAAATGCACAGCTCAGTGTCGAAATGGGGTGGAGACAAAAAGTCGGTATTGACTGTAACGATGCAATCTGTTAAAGTATTCGGATTTCACAGGATATCCGTACGATAAAAGGTATTCAGGTACTATAATAGTGCGAGGGGCTACGAGCTTCTGAATGCATTTAACTGAAGATCACACAAGCCTCAAACTTTCTCCATACTTTTAATCGAGTTTTTCATATTACAAATCGCTTCATCCGCCATTTCCGCCGTTTGAATATTAAATAATATGTATATTCCCCGTATGATTATATGTGAATGATTTGAATCATAATTCATATTGAAGTCATCAATTTTTTTTTTAATTTATTTAAATAACTTTATATTGGTGTCAATTAGATCAGGTAGATCTGGTGTAGTGAACTAGATCTAAAGTAATGGATTTCCAGGCATACGTCACCGTAAATATGATAGTAGAGTTAATGAGCTACACTTATGATCGGTTTTTTGGTTAGTTAATGCCTCGTCTGAGCCTCGGGAGAGGCACTAATTAATAAACAAATCGGCCTTGAGGTTCAGTCGAGACTTTAACTGACAGAAAATCGAACGTTTACAGCAACGTACGCCTAGGAAACTAGTTAAGTAATGGATTCCCAGGCATACATCACCGTAAACGTACGCTGTAACTACGATGGTAGAGTTTTTGTTAATGAGTGTCTCTACCGAGGCTCAGACGAGGCATTAATTAACAGAAAACCGATAAAAAGTACGGCAAAGCAACCCTATTACCGTCTTTACGGTGTACGTTTACGGCGACGCACGCCTAGGATATCCCAAGGTTAAAGGACTGTTGGTGGCCTAGGAAACCACATCTGCTATATTCTCCTGTAAAGGCCACATGGCCTGGAAAATCCCTAACAAGGGAATCCCATCAATAGGGAAGGCGTGACGATATTTTTTTGTAATTAATAATTAAATAATTTTCCGACTAAACACCAAAATAAACTGTTTTTAATTATATTATTGGTATTGAAGTGTTTTATTCGTTGAGAATATTTTAAGGGAATGTAGGGTATTGAGAAAATATTTTATTTTTTTCAACCCTAATTCTAAATAATAAAATAATTATTCACTTTTTACTATCGCGTGTAGTTTCATCAATATATATTTCGGATTAATATGGGCAGTGGCTTTATTATTATTTTCTGAAAATTGTTTTTGCCACTAACGGATGAGCATTACTGTGAAATTAATCTGTTAATTAATTTTTTTTATTAATCTGTTATATAATATATTATGAGTCCATTAGATTTCGCAATTTCATGCGGAATTACAAAATTTTCACATTTTCCAGTACAAATTAAACTATTTTTCAAGCAATTTCAAAATGTTTAATTTGAAGTGGAAAAACCCGTATACATATGTATTATTAAAACAATTAAATTGCTGCACACACATTCAACTCACGTCGGCATTCTTCAGCATATTACAAATACGAGCGAAGATACGTTTTAATGTACGCAGGTTTTAATTAAAACGTTCGGGTGAAGAATGTTGTCGGGTTGTTGTTTTATCCCCGAGGGCTTTTAAACTTTGTAAAATGTGTTTTGATTCGAGCGTTTATTTTGCAAAAAGCATCGGCCATTAATAGTGAAGTGTTTCGAGTGACGCCTGTTCCAATTAATCGCACTCTTTTCTCGTGAAATATTTCCAATAATTGAGGAACTCACCGTCGTAATTATTATTTAGTGGTATAGTATAGTGGTATGGTTATATGTGTTTGTCTTCCCACGGGACTATGTTAATTATCTTAGTAATGGGATACTATTAATACAATATGCAGTAGAGAGCATAACATCTGTTTTCTAATCTATGACAGATGCAACCGTCAGGTACTTTAAGTCTCTTCACCACCCTTCCAACTTTTGAAGCTTCTTCCTTCCTCTTCAAACATATCAATGCTAACGAGGTCACTACTACTCCACTGGGAAATTGAATCAGGGAAATTGCACATCTTAAGTAGGAATGTATTTTTTGCTGTCTCATGTGCTAAATAAATGGCAGCTTATACGTGAGAGTTTGTGCTAAATCTATAAATCTTGATATTTGAATATAAATCGATTTTAATACTATTCATACAAGGAGCATAAAGTTTTCGATACAAGAAAAGTATTTAAGTACAATTGAAGTATGATTTTTGGTATTTTGTTATATATTTCCAGTATTTGACTACTTTAAGGTGAATAAATTCACCTAAAGAACCAAATGAAAAACTGTATCATATACATGAATGAACTCATTGAATAAATTAATTTCAGATATATTATTTTAGGGATGTGTATGTTATGTGTATAGATCTATCTGTAAGGTATGTTGAGTTTAAGAAAATAATTACTTATATATTGACTGCTGTCTATAATATATAATATAAACATTAGATATCGAATTGCATATAAATAATTCGTGTAAACACGTATTGTTGCACTCTTCTCTCCTATTCGATAATAGCATAAGTGTGTCTCCCTCACTCGACACATTTCTAGTGACCACTGAGAGTGGCTGTGACAAAACTCAATAATATTTTAAACATGTTAAAGAAGTAGTCAGTGGTAAAAACTGAGCCTAGATGTATTTGAGTCCATATGACATATAGTAACAATGCATTTACCCATTTTACTGTAAAATATAACTGAAGATATGAAGAGAGATGTTTACAGTATAATGTTTGCCAAGTAACTCATGTTTTTGGCCACTTGAAGTAACCACGCATTTAGCCACTCATGCAATATCTTATGTTTATATCAATGACTGTTGTTTAAAAATCTTGATGATTCCCTGGTGCAATTTTTTTTTATTGTAGATAAAATAATATTTAATATTATAATATACATACAAAGTAATATAAATAATAATCGAATTTTGGCAAATATTTAATATAGTATTGGACGCATATCTTGTGATATGCATATGAAATTTCTAGTATTAACACTAAGCCTATTAATTTGCTTACAAATCCCAAGACTTCCAAGATCCACCCTAAGGCTCTTATATGTATGTATAATTGTTGAAATTAGTTCACAGTGTAACGTGTGCATTTATGAATAAACTTATAATTAAAATTCAAGTAACAATAAACATTAAATACCGACGACGTCATTACAGAAGATGTTGTTGATTGTTAATACTTTGAATAACGGGCGTCCTCCCTTAATAAATTTAATCTTGCGTGAAATGTGAAGCGACCCCTTCTCACGCTGAAGATGATAAATTTCTCAAGTCTGGCTTTCCTAATGGGTTGAATGAACCGAAGGCCACATTTTACAGGTATATTGAATATGGATGTACGTACATTTGAGAGGAGATACGAATTGAAATGGGTTAAGAGGAAAGCCGAGAGAAGAACAATTTAAGAGTTGTCATTGACAGATGAACTCATCGATCAGTGTCTTCTCTTTGTTAAACTTTTCCATGTTTCCTGGTTAATATTAAAATTGCATACACTAATTACATTAACAAACAGGGCAATTAAAACATTAGGAATAAATATATTAAAAAAATATAAAATAGATCGTTTTGGACATTATCAAGCAAATGAGACATATATAAACTTATTAAACCGTGCATTTGATTAATATAAATATACTCGTTATTTTACGAAATATAATAAATACACAATATATTCATTCTATTTCCCCCAATTATTATATCTTATACCTTTGTTTTAGTTATAGAAATATTCGAAAAATAAACATCAATGACAAAAGTAATGTTAGGCTACCGAAAAAAATAATAATTTTAATTTCAGATCAATAACACCTTATTATTATTGTAATTAATTTATGATTTAAAATTAAAAGTAAAAAATATTATAAAATATA
The DNA here is from genome assembly GCA_022606485.1 of Agraylea sexmaculata. Classification (NCBI taxonomy): domain Eukaryota; kingdom Metazoa; phylum Arthropoda; class Insecta; order Trichoptera; family Hydroptilidae; genus Agraylea; species Agraylea sexmaculata. The sequence goes on from JAGTTH010005423.1 coordinate 17,073, forward strand.
TTTTAATATTTATACTATCCCTCAAACTATTCTAACATTTCTGAATGATGACAATTAAATACAACAAAAATATTTATTTCATCATCATTTCGGTGACTGAGTGCATTGATTGAATTTATTAAATAGAGACACACATTTTAAATTTAATTTTTGAATAATGCCTTTAACAAATATCTCACTTTTTCAAACGCGTCATTTTTCATAAAATATGGTTCAATGGGTATTATATAAAGTGATAAATAAATATAATATACATCCCGTATTATTATAAAACCTAATAGCGAACACGCCTGTAATAAAAAGGTCTTTTCATACGAATGTTATGTGTCAAGTATAACAGATTAAATGAAGTGGTGCATTTTCTTATCATTGTTATGTGTATTGTTGTATAATATTGTTGTTTATTGCCCCCAAAAGAGTGAATTTGATGAAGAGAACCATTTTGTCTTTCCTCTCTTGCATCCGCCCATAAACATGGCCTTTATCAGATATTTCCCGACAGAATGTTTTATTTATGTGTTATATTATGATACCCTCGTCGTATAACTGTAAAGTTAGTTAATTTTATAGTTTGCAGTAAAGTTAAAAACTCCCTGAGTGCGCTTCACTGTTTTGGTTTACTCAATGACTTTTTCATTCTACTTTATAAACTATAACAATGTTCAAGCATTTGAACTCGTACTGAAGTTGTAATATTTGAAAAATATTCCTATAACAAAACATAAAATACAAACTTGATATTTTTTATTATACTTTGTATTTGTTATATATTTAAATTTTATTTATCTTGAATCTTCTATAATTCTGACAAATGTCCATCATTGCAGAACCGCATTAGGTTTTTCCTGTAATGGCAAGGTGATGATGGTTCATGCTTTCCTATTATGATTGATTATATATATATATATATATATATATATATATATATATATATATATATATTAGATAAATAAAAAAAATATCCATCAATGGCATTTTTTAAATTTTTATTCGATTAATAAATCAACTACTGTCAAAATACGTTTGCTTGGATCTGTTTTTAGCATTTAATCTAATTAGAAAAGGCGTTTTTGGCTTCAACTTTTGTTGGATACATAGAGCATGTAATATCGTAAATGTTTCTTTTCAATTTCTGGCCTTGTCATTTTTTATTATAAATCAAATATTGTTGGTATTCAAAAATAGTAGGAAACAAATATGACATGCTTACCCCGGGGTAGTCCGTCAAATAATAAATACTTTTACATTTATTATAAGAGAAACCATTTGAATATGGTCGAGTTCCGTTCATCGATTAGTTATTTATTAAAAAAATGAATAACTGGTGACTTATTATTTGTAATACGTAACATTAATAATAAGCCTTGTCGTCTTTAAACATGTTAATTTAACTTAAGGGACCCATGCATTTTAAAAGTTATTAAAGTCAGCCGGTGTAAGCCTCTTAAATATCTAAATATAAAATTTATTAAGATACTGTATATTTTTTCCACACAGGATTATTTTAATGAGATACTAATATCGACCCGTTGTGTCTCGTCAGTCTATTTTAATATAAGTGTGGAAATAATGAAGGCTTTATAAATTTGTTGGTCGTGGTTTGGCTTCTACCCGAGATTTCTATTTCACAACACCTATTTTTTAATTAAACTTTTCCCTTACAACCAATGCTGTGAAATAAAGACAAGTATAATTGGGAGATTTTGAACTTTAAGTATTCGGTATTGTATTAAAATAGAGTACAACGAGGTTAATGTCTTTGATACTGTGAGATAAAATATAATACATACGAACATTGCTGCATTAAGTGCATTTTAATGATTTATTATCATGCTATAATTTTCATTAAATAACTAAATTTCCTAATTTTTCAGAATAATCATACAACTAATCCTTATTTAATACGGTGGGTACAAAAGTTAAATTTATTGCATCGAAAATCTATGAAGTGGCTTATTATTTTTATTAACATGGCCCACTTTTAGATGAAGTGAAAATAATTTATTGCCCAAGTGTATGTTTATAACGGGTTGATTTTATAATATAAGTGCATTAGAGTGAATGTAGTTAAGGGATGTTGCTCTGTGTAGTGGAGGGTAGTGATAATGGAGTAAGCAACGCCTCTGGGAGACTCATCTAGGGTCCATATTGTGGAATTAATAATATTCATCCCTTAAATCTAAGTGCAAATACGTGACCACAAAAAGCCTCTATTAATTTTTTTATTGCCTCGTTAGCTTTCAGCGATTTTTGCTTTTTATCATACGCAAATCCCGAGTGTCCGTTTACATCCTTGTACTGCAAAAATTTCATATATATTACATTAAAAATATTCTGCATCAGATAAATGATAAACTTTTTATGCTCAATAAATGTATAAATGAAATCTATGGTAAATATTTAAAAAAAATGGTAAAATGGTCCAAAAACAGTACAAATAACAAAATAAAACGTGTGAATTATGATACGTTTTGCGTTCTGAAAAACTCTACTAAATACAAAGTTTATTACATTTTTTTTTCTTCTCTCAACTCTTTAATTCTCGAACTCGAAATAAAAAATTACTGCTCATATTCGTTAAGAAAATAATTATTATGGTTTTTTTTTCAGGCTGCAAATTGGATTATTCCATTTATTATAATGTAGATCAAACAAGTGATGTTATTAAAAAGAGTTTCATATCGAAATCATCATATTTTCAACCTATTTATAACTAATGGGACACGTGCTACCATTTTGATCTTCAACGTCTTGGTTATGTGACGTTTAGATCAGCGTCTCTTTAAGCACTGTGTTGTTTAGTCGTTCCAATTTAATTTACAATAAATATTGTCACTATTTCTACTCCTTTTTTTCGGCATCTACATAACATATTGTTTAAAGAACAACTGATCTAAACGTCACATGACCAAGATGACACGCAATTAAAATGGTAAGCTGACTCCATCCGTTACTTCTACATATTTTTCATTGAAAATATGATGATTAAATTCCTTTTAATAACATACCTTGTTTGATCTGCATTAAAAATAATTGGAATAGTCCATCTTGCAGCCTGAAAAATCAACCATAGTAATTTTTCTCTTAACGAATATAAACAGTGATTTTTTATTGTGTCTCATTTCGTTTAATTGAGAGCATAGTATACTTGGATATGAAGGAGATTTAAAGGCATCATTAACAGTATGATTGTGTCGTGATTGTAGCAAGTTAACATTCTGAGGATGTTTATCAGGGAAACGATGCAGTCGTAGGTTAGACGCCCTGAAAATGGTGGACAAAGGACACAATAGTGTGCAAAGGAACCATAACTCCTCGCTAGCTGCAATACACTACAACTATTGCTTTTACTCTTTTTACTTTACTTCCTCGCTAATGGGTTATATGAGACTTTGTGACGATTGTGCTCTTACATATACATTAAACACGGTGGACTGAACTCACTATTTTACATAAAGTAACAAATCATTAAAAACAGAGCTTATTAACGTGAAGTTAATTTAACGTCTTTTTTCAGTCAGACGACCGTTGTTGACTTTTTTAATTAGTACATCAAACGCGACATTATAATTACCAAATTTAGCCACACAAATGAAGGTAGTTTTAGTATGAGCTAGTTTCGTGGTGTTGAAACCAAAGCCACCATTTTTGTTGCTTCAAATCAAAACTTGTAGAGGAACTTTAATAATATGTATAAAATTAATAAGCTTCATAATAGTTTTAATTATTTATTTTCTTAGATGGTTTGGTAACTGGTGATTTTATAATTGTCAAGTAAATATTATTATAACCAATTTTATTAATAATTTATAATATTTTTATATATTTTTTCTCGATGAATATCATTTAACGATTTTTTTGAGATTGCCTGTAATATTCAATTCTATTTAATTTTTTTTAGTTATTTTAACACAATTTAATTATTTTAAGAGGGAAATATTATTGAGTTTTGTGTTGATTAAAAGTTTATAGTGTTAAGGCCCGGCCAAACCGAGTTTGAAATCTGTTCACAGCGAACTGTCAACGGGTGGAAATATATGAATCCCCAGTTCACGCACAATCTGACAGCGAACTCCATGAATACTAGAATTTCATATATTTTCACCCTTTGACAGTTCGCTGCGAAATGATTTCACGTTCTATTTGGCAGGACTTGACAATATAAATCCATATTATTGTTTTAGATAAGGAAAGTATTTCAATTTACTTCTGATACATTAGCTTTGTTAAACATATTTATTAAACGTATTTTTGGAATATTGGAACAAAGTTTTGGCAAAAGGAGTGGTTTTAATATGTTTCGTTTAATGAAATGAAACGATCTAGTTTGTTGTGCTGAGTGCATTTTTCAGGAAAGGCGTTCAACTAAAAGAACTATGGACTAAGAGGAAAAGGGTTTGTGCCATTGAAAGGGTGTGTATATTGCCTCTTTTCATTTGCCGCCCCGTTGAATATCAGAACGAAAGAAGCTTACATTTTTTTCCATCGAATCCAGCAAAGCAAAAAAATACAGCCTTGGCATTTGACCAAAACGTGGACAATCATAATTAGTTGGTTGTCGCCTTTGTCTCCACATAACGGACCAAAAAGAAGATTAAAACATTTAACTTTTTGTTTTTTTTTTGTTGTTGGAAAGTTTCATTTATTGAATAAGTCCAACTTGTACAATATCACTTTATCATAATTCGCGACAGTTTCGAAAGTGTTTTTTAATTAATAAATCAAGAATCAGCGATTTATTTACGCCACAGTAGGTAGTTCATATGAATTTTATACATAATCTATATTAAATTTCGATGATCAAGAGCATACAAGTAATACATTTAAATCTCAGTTTCGAGTATGATTTTCTCTCGTATGGATTTAAACCGTTTTATAGTTTTAATATATACTGAAATTATGATGAACGAGCTTTCCCAGGTTGTTAAACTTTAAATTTGATTTTTCTAAAACTTTACAGTCGACACATGCATATAATATTTGTACTGTTGACTAAAGATTTACATTATATAAAATTAAATTTACTGGATGATATTCGTGAGAGGGGCTATTTGTTTTTTGTGTGTTTATATACACTAATGAATACAGATTTCAATAAAAATAAATAATATATTTATCAAGTACTTTGGTAAAGGGTTAGTCTCGCCAGTGTGATCTTTTGGGAATAAACACATATTGTTTCCCAGGCCACCGCAAAATGATGAGTCTTTCAGAATAGCTTCTATATACTAAATCTACCAAATTAGAATAACCTAGAATGCGAGCTCTTTTTACCCCTGAATTTAATACAAATAGTAGTGTCACATACGTTCAGTGCAACTGTCAGTCGAGTTTGACTGAACGTCTGTGGGGTGCCTTATGCGAATGTTGTGACGCGGTTTAGTAGGGTACATGTAGTATTATTAATTTGATGAAATATCTAATCCTATTAGTTCCAGTGGGGCACATACCTCATTTAAGCTGGTTATAGGTATTAATTAATTAATACGTGAACATCGAATAGAATGCCAGGTAATGTCAGTATCGGCCGATACAGATGTGGTAATTTGAAAGCGATATATGCACCAGGTGTTTCAGGCCGTTTATAGAGAATATAGGAATAGTTTTCCGATTGAATCGTACTATAGACACGTTTTTGGGTAGCCATAAAAACGTTTAGCATGGGTAGTTCAAATAAGCGACAAGTACCGCTCATAAATAAGAGTTCGAACGGCCGCCATTACGACAAGAACACATTAATGCACTATTAAATTGTATATGGTTCGCTTTATTGTACAATTAGGATTAGGATCAATTTGATGACACTATCATATTATTATAATATCTTTCAGTTTAGTACCCGGCCCCGAAATTAAATGATATATTTTACCATCAGTAAATTACCAAACCGTTTCAAAGTCGGTCATTTTCTCATCTGCTATAATTAATATACTAGAAGAGGACACAGCTTAATAATATTTATTTAGTAGTTTGAATAAACGAGGCGAGTAATTGAGCTGTCAGTTATAATATTAAACGGTCAATTTTCACACTGGGAAAGCAATTTTTCATCAATTTTCGAAGAGCAACTTTGTGGGTATTAGTTTTTAAAATCCAATTATTTATTTTAAAATGTTTATAGGGAGATTAATCTAAAATTGTTTATAACTGGAGGGGAAAAAGCCCGACCACCATTTCGGTTACGCGCCATCTTGGTTATGTGACGTTTAGATCAGTTTGCTTTGTGTAGACGCCTCAATTTTATAATGGATAAATATACGCCACAAGAATGTTTGTTTATCCGTCTTCACAACACAATTATTAGTATGGGTTTTTATTTCTTTCTCCATTCTTTCTATAATTTAATAATATTATTCATGTAAAATTTAAATAAAACATTCTCATGTTAGTTATAGGTAAAAAGATTTATATACTCTGTACACCTAAGTCTATTTCCAAAGATGTATTGTTCTATCAATCATTGTTAAAACTTATACATAATAAAGAAATTGTAATATATAACACAATTATTAAAGCGAAACTGATCTAAACATCACATAGCCAAATGTGTATCCTGCCTGTACAGCAAATTTTTTTAAATTTTTTAATAATTAGAAAAACCATTAATTAACAGTTTGTACTAATAGTACATTTGGGAATCTTATTTTAAAAATTATCCGTTTCATTGACTAATTGTATAATCCATGTAGGTACTAACATTGTTTAATTAATCATTAATATATTATATATTAAAAATGTAAACGTGTATCACAACGAGTATTTTTATAATAATTATATTGGATATTGAAATACACTGCTGTATTTTTTATTAATAATCCATTTATTTTTGTGCAGTTTTTTGCAATATGTTTATGGGTCACTTTATGCTCCCTGTAAAATAAATATAAATGGTGAATACAACCAAAAAAAATCAAAGAGAAGCGATAGTCAGCAATATTTATTAAATCGTGGGCTGACCTAATAAATGTAATATTTCAAAAATTTACGTTAATTAAGTATACGTTGTTCGTGTGCATTTATAAAGTTATTAGGGTGAAATAGCAACGCTTCTGTTTACTGACTTGTAATTAAGTTGTTCACTTTGTACACATGCCTCCAATTTCATATTGATAAACACTACGCGTATTGTAAAATTACATAATTTTACCATTTATACATCATATGCACACTCGCCATGTTTGTTGTTTACGGGAAAATAACAAAGCTTTTCATATTAATTTATAATTAAAGTGTAGCCGTTTAATTAATACCTGCAGGACTTAGTTTAATTAAATACAAATTCATAATAAAAGTCTCGCGTACACCGAGATTTTTGTGTTGCCTGTGTGGAAAAATAAACAAACACGAAACATTTATAGTAATTAAAAATAAATATTTACATACTATATGGAAAATTAGATTGAATCTAGATTGACATCCATTGATTTGATTACAATTTGTTGTAAAAATAATTGCACTTAATTAAGTCATAGCATAGCTTTTGTAGTTGTTTATATATGAACATTTAGGTGTTTTAATTAGATAATGGGTGTCCTATTTATAATTTATGGTAGATCTAATGGAGTAGTTTCAGGTTAAATCCCACGAATTAATTTGCAGGATAAGGACACAGGAATTAGGTTACACAGGAATTCTCCACCTATTTTTTAATACTTAGACAAAGTCTTTAGTAGATACACCATTTTGAATTTAAAATGAATTATATAAAAGAACTTTGCGTCGATACGTCTCCAATATTCTTCGAACGAAAGGTTTTGAAAATTTAATCAGTTGTTGACCCTCAAAGGGCCATCGTATAAACTTGCTAACGTGTTTCCCCCTTCGTTGATACTTTTCGTGATCTGAAGCAATTACAGTGTGAAAATAAAGCACACGGTATATTCAATGATGCATTGTAGAGTATAAGCAGAATATTATTTAAGCTTGTTTGAAGCTAACGTCGTCGTAGTATACGTAGTCGGGGATTAAAGCTACATCCTTGTGAAGTATTTATACGTATTTGTACGTCCATGTCAATACACCAGCTACAACGTTGACAGTATGAAGCTCTCTACATCTCTGTATTTCCACAGTCTACTGTTAAATAGTTATTAATTGAAATATATTTAAGTCTTTATTTGGGCAAGATGCTTTCTGACACTTTGCGAAACTTAAGTCATACAATTTTACATTCAAATTATTTGATAAATTCTACTTATTAATACAACATAAAACATGGTAGTGGGGTATTTAGTATTGTTTGTAGGTATATATTATTTCAATCAATGTTAATTTTAAAATAAAACACATAATTTTATAACTTCAATTAATTAGATTTAAAGTAAAGTAATGGTTTCCTAGGCGTCTATTGTCGTAGTAAACATGGGAGTAGAGTTACTTTGCTATATTGTTGGTCGGTTTTTTGGTCCAGTCGATTCTGAGTTGGTTAGTGAGTTGTGATAGAGCTGAATAGTATGGTGCATATACGAATAGAGCTGGCCAACTAGCGCTTGGTAGTATTGGTGTACATCAGCTCTATTCGTATACGAACCGCACGTAACTACTCTAATTACACTAATATATTAAATACAGTCGTGAGGTTCAGACGAGACGGTAAAGCTTGGGATTCCTAAGCGTGCGTCGCCGTATACGTACACCGTAAAGACGGTAAAAGAGTTGCTTTGCTGTACTTTTGATCGGTTTTTTTATTAATTAGTTCCTCGCCCGAGGCTCAGATGAGGCATTTACTAACAAAAACGATCATAATTATAGCTAAGTAACTCTACTATCGTATTTACGGTGACGTATGCCTGGGAATCCATTACTTAACTGACAGGAAATCGTACATTTACAACGACAGTTGTAAAGTTTATTATGCAAGTGTATAGACTAGTTAATTGTATGGCGGCTCTCGCACCACTACACTAATAAGCATATATAAATATACTAACACCTAATAACAGAGTGGACGCCCTGATTCAGTGTAGTATAATACCCGTTTAAGTATCATTTTGGTGACTGATTGTAATGACACCAGAATTACGTGGAGTAGGTAAACAATACATATGAAATTATTGTCTTTTTAATTGCATCATTATTCAATTAAACGAACACTTTCAAGTAATCATTTAGACGAGGCTCAGATTTCCCTTATAATAAATTTTGATAATTATATGTTTTGTATATACATGTATTATTTTCTGACATTCCAGGCATACTTCGTATAATTAATTTGAACATTTGTAAGCAGTGTTAAGTTACATGTAATATAATATGTTAAAAATAGGTCAACGTAACCTGCTCCGTGTGCGATTAGCCACCGTGACTACACCGAAACAACGAATAAGATAATTAAATTAATAATAATATATTTTAGCCGAAATTGTATATTTTTTGTGAATATTATATAGTGTGAGGCGTGTAGTGTTTATACAGTATGAATAGTATGAATTTCATTTTGAAGAGAAAACTCGCAGGGGTTATTTTTTACGTGAAAGCCTCGCTGTCCATATGATGTGGTAAATACTCTTTGTTTCAGCTCATCCCTCTGTCTACTATGTAATATACTGATAACACTGTGGATTTATTATTTTATTTGAATTAATTTTGTGTATTTAAATTAACTCACAATGCGTGCGGACTATATACAACATGCTTTTAATTCAACTTCAAATAATAAAACTGAAGAATTAGAATAATGTATGTAATATTATATATTGAGATAATTGGGCCAAGTCTACTAGTTACATTTTTCAATTTATAATGATTATTTTTAAAATATTGAGAATCTCAAGCTCAAGATTTTTTATCATTTTGGCGCGAGATTTAGACAATCACACATAACCTCTCATTGTTTTAGTAATTTTTATAGCTGGTACTGGTTGGAATACTGGTAATGTTTAGATATCCTCACTGTACACTGATACTAGTTATTGTCCATTATCATCAACAGCAAAGTCACTGTTCACCTTATGTTGCACTCTACAATACGCACGACGCACTTTCTCACATATGTATTCCCGTAGTGAACAGAGTTATCCCTACTATCGCAGAACTAGTAAGAGTAATCTAGGAACACAAAGGGATCATTCAAATATTCGTTGGACAAACTTGTAAAAGTATCACGCTTTCACACGACGACATTTGAGAGGTTATGTTGTGACCTTGTGACATTCACCCGCACAATGGTCAACAATAACAGTAAACAAGACACTATAAATCCATATAAATAATTTTCATACTGTCATAATAAATTATTTTATTATTAATTAATTATTTTTTATACCAAATCCCCGTTTCATTATTTTTTATTTGATAGTATTGCCGTCATAAGAAAGCCTTTAATTTTTTTTACTTCAATTACAGACATTGTATACATAGATATTAATATAAATTTGAAAGAGGTTATATTCATAGCGTATTCAATCAGGCAATAGATGAAATATGTGTCAATAATTATTATTTTTCAAATAGTCGAGTATGTTTGGTCGTTTAGGAAAATATCTGACTGGTTATCAGAGTATTCCGCTTTCTTTTGAAACGTTTCCAAAATTTGCCAAAAATAACACACAATCCGGATGAATAATGCAGTCATAAATGTGAGAAGGAGAGTAAAATCCAAAAGAGAAAGAACAGAAGAAAATAACGTGGACCGGCAAACCAAATGGTCTGTCGACGGACATTCTCAAAATGCTTCAGAGTCTCTTGTATACATTTTATTAGTTCATTTTAAATATTTTATACTCTGAATATTAATAAAAATATACATTATGTTTAAAGTAAGCTTTACATGTTTGTATTCAAATATTCTTGGCATGGAATCATATCTAGAATTATGTGTCTTTGTTATTTTGGGTCCTATTAAACATATGTAGTTTCAACAATATTTTACATACTCAAAATAGAAGTGTATTGTTAATATCTTGAAAGCTCTTCTTTTATGTTTATATAAATGTTAAATATAGTATGAACATATAAATGGTGATTAATAGAAGTCACGCACAATTGTCGTAGCCGAAAGCCTTTCAAGCAATACACTTCTTCCACAACATTGATCTTATTTACTAAAATGCGCCAGAAATGCATTCAGAGACTACAAACTACAGTCCGAGCAATTTGATCTTGATAAATAAATAAATAAATTACGTTAAATTATGTCAGGCTCTATGAGAGAAACAAACACATTTATTATGACAGATGCATCGTTTGTTTAGATTCGATACAATTCTTATAATTATTTTAAATATTTTTATATTTTATATACGCTCTGAAAGGCTTCTTTAGAGTTCTTTTTTTACAAATTTGGTTTTTTAGACACAACAACGTGTTAATTGTTTATCGGTGATCTTTACTATTACTAGTTACATAGGTCACCGACTTAATAATCACTATATTTACCTTAAAATACAGGAAATCAAAGTAATTCTGGATCAAGTCGATCAATCGATATTCCCCAGTCGCAATAACCGATCAAATCAATTTAAAAATTCTTGACTTGAGCGGGATTCGACCCCATGATTATAGTGTTTTTAGCAATCCGTATCATCCCCTGAGCTAAAACGCTGATTTTAATGTCAACAGAATTTAAATAAATTGCTATTTTGAAATATCGAATACATTAATCCCCTTTTCCCAAAATACAAGCGCAAATGCCCCAGATGTTATTTATTTTATACGTTTTTAATTTGGTCCAAATGATTTGGCATATACAAAATGTATTTTTTTCATTTAAAATAAAGGGGAACATGATCAATCCGTTCTCATGAATAACAAAAATGATATTTCTTTCGTTTCCATATAACGCACGCGGTTCGGATTTCAAAACGAAAGTCACAAAGCAAAACATTTTGCTTTCAAATATTTTACCAACCAACTTGGACGTGAACCAAAGCCGAATAATATCGAGGTTCTCCTGTATTTTAAATCCAAATGTACTGTTTTCATATTGAAATATCGGCCAATGTGATATCGAAATGTAAGCTGAAAAATAAATGAATCACTACCCGAAAACCATAAAAAGCATATGGAATTTTCGTATTAAGAAGGCATCGTTTTATGATTTATTTCCAGCAGTTGGCGAACCTTGCAATAGTGAACGTGTCAATATTTTTATATCGTATCAGATCGATATGTCGTTTTATTTTACTCCGTCTGTTATAATATAAATATACACAGTGTTGTGCAATACAAAAAGAAGTAATATTGTCATTGTATTATTTTATCGGTGGTAAAGTCGCACGCTAAGTCTTGTTGTTCCCTAGAAAACTTGTTCATCCGTAACAGTATGGCAGAACCTTTGGAAATTGCTTTTCCTTCCATAGAACATATAAAACAAAATATACCTAAATCTATTCTGAAGGCTGAAATACGTTTGATATGTAATTGGAATGTGCGATCTTTTTACGCATTATCTTGAAGACATTTTTCAAATTTTACTTCTCTATATCAAATATTCGCCAATGTTATTACACCTTTTTGACATTCATCCCGCATATTCATAAAAATTAGAATTTATTATCATTGTTCAGTTACCAGAAACATCAGGATATGAAAAACAAGAATATACAACAGAACTTTGACGGAAAACCTGTAAACTACTTATGCCGATAAGAACATACGTACATATACAAAGAAATAAATTCGATTAAAGTGTATTAAATTGAAATATTCCGTAAAAAATAAACTTTGTTATACCAATCACCCCAAGCTGGACTCAAACCAGTTAAAATCATATAAAACGGTTTTCAGAAGCTATTTTACGTCTTCCATTAATAGTTTTTTTTTTAATTAAAAATGTATTATTTGTGTATTATGGCTCAGTAAAAAAATGATCTGATCGGTTACTACGACTAGGATATCGTTAATAAAATGCAGATCGATCGTATTGATACAGGTTTACTCTGATTTTCTGGATTGTAAGGTAAATACTGAGGTCATTAGTAAGGTAGAGCCGCTCTGTCGGTAACTAGTAATAGTTAAGATCACGGACAGACAATAAATTAACACGGTGTTGTGTCTAAAAAACTAAAGTTTATAAAAACCTTCCCAAAAAGTCCCTCAGGGCGTATATAACTGAATAAATATAATAAAGAAACATTATGCTTGCCTAAAATATACCTAGAAAATACGTTTCAAATAAAACCAAGTACAAATTAGCTTTATAATATTTTATACAATAGACTAGTTAATTAAATAAATGCTTAAAGTATATTATGTACTTTGTGTGCGGAGCTTGTGGTTTACCAATGCAGTTCACCTGCTTTCCATTACTAAATACAATATTAACCTATTAAATTTATTTACCTTTCAAATTTACTCAGAATAAATTATGTAATAAATGCATAGTGGAGTTATTAAATTCATTATATGAATACAATTTTAATTTCCATCCAGTATCCATTAAAGGTTTTGTATACGTATAATTATTAAGTAGAAACATAAATACATATTGTAATTACATATGAGACTCAATTTAATTAAGTATGTAGCTTCTTAACTTTTAGACTTATAAGGCATACGTACTTACATTTTGATTGTGTATGTTTTCTGCCAACATTGAGATTAATTAATTATTTAATTGAATACTCTGAGTCTATAATGAAAATGTACAATATTTAATATGTAAATATAGAATCTGGTACTAGTTTCAGATCTTATATACTTAAAAAATAGTGAGCTTTCGAATTAAATTATAAAAATGATAATTTGGCAGGCGTATATTTAAATAAACAATATTATTCCGTAAAAATGGCATGTTTCCTACTTTATTTATACTATAAGTGAATAAAATTGTCACTTATACATTTCAACACCATTATAACCACTAAATGCATACCCATTAATTAAAGTTCTATTTTGTTAACGACAATTTAATTTGTGTTAGAAAGGAAAACACTATTTTGTTGGCTATTAATTCTAAAAATTGTTTTAAGCGGTTTATCTAAAAATATGTATATTTACTTAAATGTCTTCATTAAAATCAATTGGTCGTGTAAAAGAATAATAAATGAAATGCCAGAACAGTTAGTAAAGGACATTGTAATAATAATATATCTGAAAATGAGATGACGCGTCAGTAACCTTTACTACAACTATGTGATCATCGGCCGTAACAAATGGAGGTCACAGGTTTCAGTGTCCCTTTTATACATTGTTGTAAACCCTCAATACATAAAACAATGTTGTAAATCTTAGACTTGGCCTTGTTGGTCCCTAATTTAATTACTCACAATTATTACGTGCGATTGCGCCTAATTATATTCGGGCAAACGCGTGCGTCATAGGATTACATATTATTATTATATATGTGTACTTAATACTTATTCAAAAAGTTTATATTGAGATTTGAGAATTGTGGTTTCATTAAGCACAAAATGAACGGTTATACAAATGGATTTTTTTCAATGGACGTATTGGTCGACCTTTTTCATGGTGAAATAAACGAGTACTTCTTTCAGTTGTCAGTACTTCACGCGTTAACCACAAGGCTGCACGTGATTACACCATACTAGCAATACAATAAAACAGTATTGAATTATTAATAAAATAAAGTACTACTAAATATATGTTCATTAAATTCAATTGATCATTTTACCGAAAGGCCTCCGCTATAAAGGAAATTACAACAACTGCCAATTTAATGATTTTTACTCACTAATTATGTATTTTTTGTGGGTAAAATGTTAGTTAAATTTTTTTATACCAGTATCTGGTTTAGGAATATGTATGTATTAATATAAAATAATACTCTGGATTCCTTTTGGAAGTTTCTAAGATCAGTATGGGCTCATTCTGATAATGAAGATTTAAAAATAAATGTGACTATCGTTTGCGAATTTACAAAAAAAAACTCTCTTTTATTAAAAACATCTTCAATAAGATCGAGGTTACGGGAGTTAAAAATATACTGAATTCAAAAAAGGGGAGTCCATAAAAAATAAAACAAAAATAAGAAAGGGTTAGGGTGTATTAATCAGCGATATGTATTTTTTTTTCGGATAAATATACTCTTTTTTAATAGCGTAGAGGAATAAAATATGTTATTTAATTTAATATTAAAAAAAAATGATATAAAATAATATTTTTGTGAATTTTTTTATAAATATATGTACACACATGCATATGTACCGAATAATATTTTACCGAATGATATTTCAAATACATATAAAAGACAGAACTCTTTCTCTTTTCTCTAAAGGCCGACTCCCTTTCAAATTTTTCCCGTCGATTACGGAAAGAATCCGCATGAGACACATTGAGCCTGATTTCTTTACGTGCCAATTTATTACTGGCCATGGTAATTTTAAGGATTACCATGAACGTTTTAATACCGAGAGTAGACATATTGCGCTTTGTGGTTGCGATGATCAGTTAACATCAGAGCACTATCTATGGAACTGTGAGGAACTACAAGGTGAACGAGAGCTACTCGTAGAATCTTTGTTATTAGGTGGCAAAATGGGGCCAATAGGTCACGCTGACATGGTCAGCTCTGCGAGCAATTTCACCGCGTTTAAGGCTTTCTGCCATAAATTTTACATGCGTGCAAAAAATACAGTAAATAAATAAAAAGAAAAAAAATAAAAAAAATAATGTGGATCGGCACTATTTTTGTGCATCACGCAAAACAGTAGCTCTCAATCTGCTTAGTGCAAAGCGGTGTGGTAAGAGGATACCCTATCCTTACAGACACACCGGGTGGAGGTGGGTAATAGTAGTAACTAATATAAATAACCTAAAATACCTAATGTGTAAAAAAACAATAATTTTTAAAAGAAAAAACGGCGTCTATAATATCGCAAGTGACTGTGATTGGGTTGATATTGTAAAAGCTGATATTAAAGTTATGTGGTGTGACCAATCACGGTAATTTTTTATATGCATGTAAGTTTAAAATATTATTAAATTGTTAATATATAAATTATCTTAATACCTAGCTAAGTTCGTATTAAAATGTAATCATTTAGAATTTTTTTTATGCAAAAATATGTAGACGTTTAATGTATATATTTTAAATCGCAATCGATCGTCCTGATCCAGGATTATTCTGATTTACTGGATTGTAAGGTAAATACTTATTATAAGACGATTATTAAGTCGGACAGAGCTGCTCTGTCGGTGACCTGTGTAACTAGTAATGGTAAAGATCACCGACAGAAAGTTAACACGTTGTTGTGTCTAAAAAACCCTCTCACAAAAAGCTCCTGGGGGCGTAAAATAAATTTTGGTATTTATGCTGGACTTTTTACTTATTGTTCGAACTTGATGCGGGGTTTGAGTTTTGACACGTGTCTATTAATAATTGAGACTATAACGATGTTATTTTTTTATAACAAAATCATTAACCATGTTTTTAAATGCTTGTGCAATAATTATCACTTAATGATGATTAAGTATATGATAAACTTATCAGTGTTGCCAGTATGTAAAATCGTACGTCTCGCGACCTCGATAGGTTATAATAAATTGTCATAGTTTTTCAGTGAGAGTGTCAAGAGATCGAGTCATGTTGATAGGTAGAGTTGTTTGTCTTCATCTTTTTCTGTATGGCATAGACTGAAGAGATCATAAATAAGGGTCGGAGGTGAGGTCAGCTGAGTTGATCACCCCTGTTTGCTCCACCCCCTCACCTGCTGAACCCGACTCCACCTTCGTATGAATGTACCCTCGAGATATGATAATCCGGCCAACTTGCTAGCCACTTTATCGCTTTAACGAGTACTCTAATATGAACACAGACCTGCGGGCGCCCGCCCTCTTTTTACTTCCATCCAAATTTCCATCGCAATACCGGTTTTATCTAAGACGGTTCGTCAACACTGCCAAGATGAGGGAGGAGAAGTAGGTTCGAATCCATTATGCTCCAACACGATTGTTTGTTGAGACATTACTCCGATTTATATTATATATTATACAATGCCACAACTGACTGATCTTTTATTATCGCATTTCACACCAATGGACTAAATGTTTGAAATATTTTAAAACATAAACAAAAATAACTTAGAAATCTGATTAATATTTAAAATTGCTTTAAATATTATTATAATTCCAAATATGGATATAAAATACCAAATTTAGACTCCACTCATACACAGTGGTCAGGGATTTTATTTGACAAAATACGAATATATACAAGATAATACAATTATAATAATGTGACAAATGAAGAGAGAGGGAGAAAATATACAAATAATACAATTGACAAGACAAAAGTTAGTCACTTGTTCAGCGGGGTATACAAAATAGTCAATAGTCCACTCACGCACTCTGGGCGGCAATTTAACCACACCTCTTCAGCTGGTACTCTCTTCGGATTAAAGGCGGATCTCTAGCCACACCTCCTTACACTGTTACACTCTTCGGATTATGGGCGGCTCACGCCTCCTTCCGCTGGAATACTCTTCTCGGGTAACCCTGTTACCCTGGAGTATCACCCTACATCTGGACCTCCAATACTTCACACAGATTTCAATAAGGAGATCCTGGCTCGTACAAGGAATTCCTCAACCAAAGCAATACACACACTGGGGTCGGGGGGACTCTTGAGTCGAGTCACTTAGCCGCAGGAAGCCGTTACAAAGCAGTCACACCATGCCGGGACTAGAGAACGCCTCCTGCAGCAGTCGGACGTATGTTAAAAATATACCTTATTCTAACTGAAATATTAAATTGAAAGAGTTTGTAGTGGTTGTTAAGTTTAGAGTCTTCTTCGCACTCTCTGATTGGCCCAAAAATTAACCGATTCAGGAACCGCATCGTAGAGTCCTACCCCCTCCATTTTACACCTGAATATTCAGTTGCTTTAGAGCAAAAATAATACAGGCCAGTAAAAACGTAGCATAATTCAATATAAAATTATTGCACTGGCCTGAGGACACACAGCCAAAGGATTGCTAAAAATCTTTAAAAAAATAATGTCTCAAACCTAAATCTCCTGGATTGCGTCCATTTAGGTACTTTTCCTTTGAGCTAACGAGTAATGAGTAATATCTTATTCTTATTAATAATTCTCGATTATAATTCCGCTTGGTTGAGGCGTCTTTGATGTTAAATGAGGTTGTAAAGATCGTACAAATTTGAACCTCGCCGACACGCAGTTATCTTGGATGAATATTTACCAAACCTTGATTTATTTAATGCTTGAATTAAGCAACTGGAGGTGATTTTTTTCTATTGATATTGTTTAACATCAATGTTAATCACTTAAAACCGTCACCAATTCTTTTGTTATCCGATCTGTTAGCTCTTTGTCACTAGGGATTGTGTTCAATGGCAATGTGTTGAATAATACTCTAGGTATACCCATTGTTTTCGAAAGGACCTGTTAAATTAAATGATATAGAAAATCAGTATAACAGTGGTATATCCACTGAACAAGTATTAATAAAAAATTAATAAAATAGGCCGAAGAGATAGACGATGATATTCGCTCTTGGCCTAATATTTTAAAGGCCGAATAGAAGCGCTCCGTTTCTTGTTTGAGGAATTTGAAGAGTGTTTAGCCTCTGGATTGATTTGACTCGACCTTCTTCTCAACACTTCGTAATCTCGCTCTCCACGAATCAAATTATATTATTTATTCATTCCTAAAATTTTGTGGTGAATGCTTTCCTTCATAATCAATTATATAACTCAATTTCAATTGGATTATTTCATCAATCAAGAATTTCTCCAATCAGTTTATTCAATTCAGTCTATTACAACATTTTGAATGTCGTTGAATGCGATCTACGATTTAATAAGTTGCATTATATATATACATTTATAACTTTAGGTATTTTCCCCCTTTAAGTCAACATTTAATTTATTAGCTAGCATAATGACATAATTAGGGAATATAACGGTTTTTACAATGTGTGACTGTGGAAAAATAATGAAAATATAGGACAATATTTTCATTATCGCTTTTGTATTCACAAAAAAATTAGTTCCGCATCTCAAGATTGAAGATTAAAAAAAATACACGATACGCTTTTTTCTTAGATTATCGCCGTTTTTCTTCGAATCGCCTGGATGAGATAAAAAAACCTCGGATACTCTTTCAGTAGTTGCATTTATAGAATAAATCTCATTTATTATGTTTGTAGAGCAAATGTTTATATCGAGACAGGCATATGGGTGAGTTAGTTTACAATTTTTTGTGTTGTCTAACAAAATATGACATAACATATTTTGTGAAACAATTGTAAATGAAAAAAAAAAAAATTAATACATTAATAATGATTTTGACCAATAAGAAGCTTTAGGATTGCTATATCTCAAGAAAAATGTCTATGGTTCTCTTCATGAATGTGTAGGAAAAATGTCATATTTTAAACAGCAGATTTCAAACAAACTGCTGTGATTAGTGATTGATGTTGTTAAGCAATATTATATTACAGTTTTATGGTGTGACCATTTAAATCCCAGCTAAACATCTTGCCAAATTCGTAAGCAGCGAACTGTTAACGAGTGAAAATATTTCAGATTGTGCGCGCACTGGAGCTTAATATATTTTCACCGGTTGACAGTTCATTGCAATCGGATTTCGAATTATGTTTGGCCAGGAATTAAGTGAGTATTTTAACGTCTCTGACATGCTGAGTGAGTGTGACATTTCCTCTACACTTTCATGAAATGAACCTTAGTTTCGTAGTTAAAATATACAGTGTTATGTTATCTACTTATTGCTATATTTGTATTAGTTTGTTTACTTTTAATAATGAAAGTGTTATTGCGATTAGAATCTGTTGTACGGCGGTACTAATTGTGGTCATGATGCGTCACGTACTCCATCATAGTTGTACGTGTTCTCATTTGAATTTTTCCGCCTGGGGCTTTGCTCGCTATTTCCATATTTCCGTTGTCGGCCTTGTTTGAAGAGAGATGAAGAAGACGAAGAGTAAATATCACCATTTGCATTCGACTGTGCACCAAAAGAGGAAATAGCCTTCAAGGTTATTGGCACTGGAACAAAGCCTCACTGTGCATTATGCGCCGCCTTTTTAACAGACTTCGCCTCTTCCACCTTCCATTTTAAATAATTGCATGTAAGACTTCAAACGAGACAATGGGAAACTGGCTATTGTGAAATTTTAACACCACTGTATTCATCTTAATGTATTCGTAGGGTCGGGTTCTTTAAACAATTAGATACATACATATATAACCAATTTATTGCACAAAAATAGATCTTGAGCCACGTAGCTCACTGTTTAAATAAATCGGCCTTTGGTGAATTTGTGATAAAATGTATTTAACATGGATTTAAACTGGATTTACTCGCGGAAAATAATGTATAATTTTGTATTTATATAAATATACTAGATCAATAGCTCAAACGATAAGCACACGCAGAGGTATACGATTAAAAATATCATTAATATGGGTTATAATCTAATTTACTGAATTTTTGTACTATTAATAAAATGTAGGTTTCTCTTTAGTGACAAATGCATACCGAGGGTCCTGTCCGATAAAATATGTAAAGGTTTAATTTAATTATACAAATATATTTTTTTTATTAAAAAGTGTCCCGGAGCATTTACAAAAAATTAAAATAACATTTCAATTTTATATACAACTTATTTTTTTACATGTTTTGTGTAGAATAAATATTATTTTTATAAAGATTGATGACGTAAGTTTTGCCTATTTTCAAAATATAAGTATTTCCATTGAAGTTTTTACCTTTTTAAAAATTATGTAAAAACCCAGATGTCTTAATTTAAAACAACCGAATATAGCTTTTTTATTAAAAAAAATTAAGCACGGTTTTTTACAAAGATAATCTGTACCTAGCATTAAAGTAACATATAAAGCAAATTAAAAAAAATGTAATTCATAGATTGATTGTATATTTTTCAGTTTTAGATATTTACATATCTATTTCTTGTGATACTCTTGTAACGTATTTTAAGCATCAATCATGAGTTTCTTAATACACTGAACTGTCACGTAATTTTTATGCGAATCCAAAATCCATCCCAGTATTTTGTATATTCTAAATGGTATTTCGTATTCCTTAATGGTGTGTCTTCCGAAAGCTTTGCAACAAGAATGGGATTGATTGCTTAAAAGCTCAGAGCGGTGTTACGTGGATGGTGAATCTGCTTTTACAGTTTCGTTTTAACGATCTGAAAAGTCTTATTTCTGTGTGGTGTTAGCAGATCCAAAGCTGAATTCTCTTGTATGGTGTTAGTGGGTGAAATGTGCATCAGATAGCGTAGGGAGTGCTGTGAGGTGTCAGGGTTCCTTGTGGCATATAACAGGACCCTCAGGCCCAATACCTTCACACGATCTTACGCAATTTACAGCCTCACTGCCAACTCTGATAACGACGATATAAAAGGAGAGGAAAAAGGACCAGTCGCTTCAGTTCTCCCTCTTCCAAATCTCTTTTCTTAATGTGACTTCGGCCAACGTAATGGTTATATTTATAAGCTGGTATTTTCAACCATGAAAATACGTTTACAAGGAAACCACGAGAAATGTTATAATACATTTTTGATGCGACAATAATAATAATTTTTGCACATCTTTCAGAACCAACGATAAATTATATGGATTTTAATTTTATCATTTCCGGAAGAATGTATTAACATATATTTCTTTTTTTTGGACTAATGACTATTGTATTACATAAAAAATCAATATGGTTACTTTTTTTGAATATGTAAACAAATATGTTCCTCTAAATTAATAAGATTTCCCGTAAAAAACTGTATTGAAATCGCTTATTTTATTTGAAGATGAAAGATACTAAGCTTAGGTCCTGGGAATTTTAAAGAGATTCATGAGATTATCAAACTGAAAATAGTGGAAGAGTTTATCACATATTTAAGCAATAAACATTATATAAAAAAACTAACTCCTCGATACAAAATGTGAACAAAAACAAATATGTTTCAAATAAGCCAAACTTTAAATTACCACTGATTTTGTCTATCTCCAATGTCCTTAATGATTTTACTATATTTGTGTTTTACAATAGTTCTGTTTTATTCATATAATATGCATTAAGTATTTGTTTATATTTCTAAATTTTATTTTATTATGTGTTATACAAGTGGGCTTATTATGACTTATTAATTATTTTTATTACCAATTGATTGTTCTTCATATTAAAATAATACAAGACTTAGTCTATAAACTTAATATTGTAACATCAAAACATTGTATGTAAATGATATTTTATAAAGAAATTGTATAATATTAATTTTAAGATGAAGACAAGATGCCGTCTGAAATATGTATAGCAAATAACGGAATATGGGTTTTCATTTATATGTCTGTCTTCATTTTGACTCTCATTCTACAAATAATGTATAGTTACTTTTACTATTTTGAATTTTGTATAACAATATAAATAAATATTATCTATTTCTGCTTTTTCTTGTGGCGTATATTTATCCATTATAAAATTGGGGCGTCTATACAACACAAACTGATTTAAACGTCATATACCATATAAAATAGATTTTTGTCCCACCCGTTAAATATAACTCAAGTATTCCTCACATTTTTCATCTGATTAATTATAAATATTTTATTTTTTTCAGGTTAGTATAATCCAGTCTACGATGTTCTCCTGGTTAATAATAGTAGGTGATATATATTTTTTTTTTTTAAAAAGACGTTGATAGATCATACATCAAAGTGTGTTTATGTATCAAATATTTACACCTCAGTCGCTTTTTATATTATATCGTATTGTTTATTTTGAGGCCTGTCGATTTGTATAGGCATTAGGGGAGGAAGGACTTATCATATATCACGTGCTTTTGATTGATGTTCCCACTATTATATATATATATATATATATATATATATGTTGTTGTTAAGTTGTTATATAGGTATATATATATATATACATATAGGTATACTTGTAAATGCTCTCAATATTATAGAATCATGTAATTTAATACATGGACGGAATTAATGTTTAAATTCAACTAGTGTTACGGTCTTTAGGTGTTGAATTATAGCATCCCTTTTTTTCAGAAGTACTAGTTTCAGACAGACGTGGTGATCTCGAAGACAAATGTGTAATAATAAAATAAATAGGTCGTTGAGATGAAAGCCTTCTTTGAACATTAGTTGAGTGAGACGATCTCTCAGATACAGAAAGTGGATCAACCTTAACCATTAAACTTACATAACAACGTTATCATAAAAATAAGCTTATATTTAACATATTTCATTTATTAAATATAATTTCTGGTTTAACGATTTGAGATGCTTTTTTATCCTATAGCTTAACAGGAAGTCTGAGTCAATTTACTTAATTGTTTTTAGGATTATGTCAAGACAATAAATATATTTTATGTTGATCGCTTTTTCCTGTTGTCCTGAAATATTTTTTTTTAAATAAAAGTATACATAATAGCAAATCAGGGTAAATGGTTCTCACCCCATTGTTTTAAGTATGTATATGATTTATTTGAACAAGTTCACGAATGCGAGGGGAAAATTAAGAGCTTCATCTATGAAATTAAGCAAAATAATACAGAATGGAAATGGGGGAACTGTAGGGCCCATCTACTTCTATTTTCTATTCTATAAATACATTATAAAAAAATGTATTTTTATTAAAATTATATCTTGTATAAATTTCAGGAAATCCACAATAAATATAATTTATTTATTTTTTCGTATGTGAGAAAATATTTCTCCTTGAAAATAATTCGCCGTGGTCTTTTTTTCAAAAACTCGTTTGATAAATAAAATACAGGGATGGTAAATAAAATGTACATGGCGTTATTTACAAAAAAATTCATTTTAAAATGTAAATATGTTTTTATCAAAAGCAACCCAAGGAACATAAAATTGTGTTTTATGATTTTAAATATCACTTCTTTACTGTGAGAATTTTTTATTGATGTGTACTTAAAATATTTAAAATGTATGCGGAACATGCGAGTAGTCGTAATTCTTTATACCTGCTACGGATTGCTACGAACTACAAACTAAGTACTACGACTTTCTTTCTGAATTCTAAGACAGTATAGAAGTGCCAGTCATCACTGAATATACAACTGTGCACTGAACAAATATAGGAAACAATAGAGTTCCTTTTACAGACCGTATTTATGGATCACCAATGACGGGTGAAAAATGAGAGGAAACCACGACTTGAAAGATTTTTACCGTTTTTGGTTTCTACAGGCTACACTTTCAACAACTCGAAAGGCCAATTAAACGTTACAGCTTAATTTCTTTTCATGAGGCTTTCCCGAGATTTTTCTTCTGCGGAAAAAAACCCTTAAAATGTTCCTTATTGGATATTTTTCTGAAGAGGGAAATTAGGAAGAGTACGTTTATTAAAAAATAAAGTGAATTTTCATAATTGTTTCCCGCAATTTAATATAATATTTTTTACAATAAATAGAATTCTGTAATTGCTTTTCTTGTGTATGGAAGTATTTTTTCATACATAAATTTTATGGATTATTAAAACTAACCTCTTTATGAATATTAATATGTCTACTTATAAACATATACATTTAATATAATTATCATTTTAAAAATATTTTTTAAATAAAACAGTTTTATTTTTTTTAAATATATTTTAATCAAACGTGAAACTTTCGAAAAAACTCAAACATTTTCATAGATGAGATAACCAACGGCTATGATTTATCACTCCACAAAATTATAATTTATTTTTACTGTCCTTTATGGAATAATAATCGAATTAAAAACTCGAAATCAAAGTATGCATATTTTATAATCTTCCACTGCACACATTGATTTTCAGATAATATCTTGTTACCTTAAAATATAACGAGGCAATCAATCGTATATAATTACATATTCTTGAGTATATTTGCGTTGGTAAATAATCTTAATCTACAATCTGTCATCGAATCACACAATTAATGTAGTTTGACCGTTAAAACTCAGCACGTGTAGGTATTTATTAACTACGGATCGCTTAATAATATTTAATTTGAAAATTAGGTTTTTACCGGCGGATTATTGTAGTTTCATATATATTTTTCAGATAATTTATAATAGTTAATAATTTTAAAAGCATTCTTTGCCATTTAATGATATTGATATACTCGAGTGGCCAGAGGGCTTATTTATAATGTATTATATCTTTAAAATCATGTTTAAGTACATTTTGGGATAGGATTAAAAGCTTAAGCTAAACTGAATTCACCCAATTAAAATAATGAGTTCAGGTATTTTCCAATATAACGAGAATATTATTATTACTATGATACATGCAATCGTTTTAAGAGCATTTTTAGAAAGTAAGTCACGACACAATTTTATTAGGTATATTGAAACATTAATAATGTTATATAAAATTAAATTAATTTATAAAAAAACACGGTCTAAAGAATTACGAGAATAATAAATATCATATTTTTAGACACTATATGCCTTGTAATCTGTGAAATTTATTGAACTGGTATAATGCTAAAAATGACCTTATTATATATTTTTTGATTTATCATATTCATAATTTGTAAAATAATATTGAACACTCCGGCGTAATGGCTCAGGGCTAAAACGCGTGTCTACAAATACTGTGGTCATGGGTTCAAATCCGGCTCAAGTATTTTTTTTATTGATTTGATCGGTTATTATGACTGGGAGATTGGGAATAATATTAATAAAATCCCGATAGATTGTCTTATTCGAAGTTTACTCTAATTTCTACTTACTTACTCTTTTACTCTGATTTCCTGGATTGTAAGGGAAATACTAAGACGATTATTAATTCGGTGACCTGTGTAACTAGTAATAGTTAAGATCACCCACAGACAATGAATTAACATGTTTATATATTTTTGAGAGGGTTTTTAAAAACCAAATTTATAAAAACCCTCTCAAAAAGCCCATCGGGGCATATAAAAATTAATAGATTAACTCAAGTAAGAGTTGAATTTTTTATTTTTATAAAAATAACAACTCGATATACTAATCAGTAATTGTACTTTTAAAATTTTCAATTTATTACCAAGCTCTGAATCTAAATATCAGTCTTTCAGATAGTCACGGAATTAATACAAAATGTTAGAAAGTTAAACGTTTTTTTTATTATAATAAGTGAATCATTGAAATCAAATTAATGGCGAGTAAGCGTCATTTTTATAAGCTAATGGTAAAATAAGACCATATTGTGTAGAGTGTTGTTCGTTTTCATCAATGATTAATGAATGTTTTAAAAAATTATAAGGAAGGAGAATGTTGAGTGTGCTTCTGCTGAAAAAATAACCTTCGATAAACGACACTTGGGGTGGATGGGTGGTGGGTGGGCAGTGATATAAGAGTGGTGGGTGGAAGTACTGGTATTGTGGAAGGCAATGTTCACTATTAACCTAAATTTTTCATCTGGTAACAATGAACCCGTCCACAGGAATCAATCACGAATTTGCCAAATGATGACGTTATCCACCAGGAACATCTTCACGCCATTATTCTCTGATGTCAAGGGGGATTGTGTCTATGTTATCACCGTAAATGTTCATGCTTATATCTGATTTCTATGATTGATTATGAATGATATTATATTCATCATAATTGTTTTAATCTCGCTCAATAAACGTGCCTTTTCGAAAAGCAAATGTGTCAGGGAGAAAAAATAGATGGGAAATTCCGATCGATCATATTGAGTACTTTATAAGTTGGTTCACTTACTCAGTTGTTTTTCTTTCTAATGCTTCTTTAAACTTATTCCAATATTCCCCTTAAACTCACCCCGAGTCAGTAGAAAACAATTTAAGTCAAATTTTTAAGAATTGGAAATTTTATTTATGACAGATCATTATTAGATATTTATTTATATATATATATTATATATATATATATATATATATATATATATATATATATATATATATATGTATATATATATATATATATATATATATATATATATATATATATATATATATATATATATATATATATAATTTTTGGTATTAAATCAGGATGTTATAAGGTATGTATGTGTATTAATATTTTTTGTATTAAATCAGAATTTATCTTTTATAAAGAATATGTAAGCGTTTATTAGAAAAAGAAAAAAATAGTCCCTGGGAGGAAATAAAGTATTATATTCGGCTATTTTATCGTTTGCATACATAACTAGAAATAATTTAAATATATAATTACGAATTAAGATTCTTAAGTTATTAAGTCAGTTTATTATCCTGAATATTTTAAGAAAGCAGTTATATTTAATAATATTGAGCATCAAATTGTACATATTTGTAAAAAACATCTAGCAAAAACTTTTATAATTCATAATTAGAGTGAGAATGTTTGTATAATACATATTCGTTTAAAATATAAAACGCAAGGCAGTATAAAAATATAGTTTATATTCGACGTTAATTTTTATGAGTCTTATTATATTTACGACATTAAAGACCGTTTATTATTTTTGTCAACAGAAGGTTCTACTATAGAACTCACTCATGTGGAAACAATTATTAAATTTTGTATGTGTTTACTAAAAAAATAATCCTCCACTTCATTTCGTAGGTCTCAATAATATTTATTATGTACATAATATGTACTAATAGTTTGCTTTACTTGTCAATACACAATATTCAATGAGTAGTCTGTCAATACAAGATGATATATGAATGTTAGGAATTGGATTATAGAGTTGAAAACATTTTTTGTAATATTTTATTAAATAAAAGAACAGCACACGTCTCTATTTTTTTAAAGATAAAAAATGTATATTTATTTTTTTATAATTATAATCATTATTTAGTGTATTTTTTGTGTACTTTGTTTATCATTAGAAATTTCCACAACTAATTAGATTTTTCTAAAAATATTTTAAGTACAATTTCAGCCCCACTGACAAACGTCCTATATTAACAGATGTGTTACTTTTGTATCCAATTTTTCTAAATTTCTTCCTATATTTGAATATAAAAGAACTGTTTTGCACTCTTATAGCGAGAAAACTTCTTAGTTTATTATTAATTCAGATGCTTTTTATACTTTTTTGGTGGTTTAAATAAATAAAAAAAAATTAAAATGTTTTCAGTCTCCCACATTACTTTACGTAACTCTCTTGAGATAATTTTTAATGAAAATTGTTTATTCATAATTAGAAATAGATGAAACTTTTCAGGAGTATACTTGATCATCCCGGCTATTGTTGAAACTAGATATTCTTCAATATTTATTATATCATAAATGAATAAATACCGTGACGCTTTCCCTATTGATGGGATTCCCTTGTAAGAGGTTTACTAGGCCACCCACGGCAATGAGTCCATCAGATCTAGTTCAAAGACACTAGTGGACACTGATTGCCGGCGCCGTGGATCGAACCCTAGAGTCTCACTCACGAATTCGTCACACTAACCACTGCGCCATAAGACGGCTCTCTAACAATCCTCAAATAAACATGATAATAATAAAATGTTATCTGTGTGTGTGAGTTATTTCATTTTGAATAAATAAAGGGGACCTTCAGTAACATGCATATTAAAAATTAATTGTACCTCTGTAATCGACTCATTGAACAGTAAGAGACATTTATGTGTTGTATAATAAATGCATTGAACGATATGAACTTGAATTGGATGTAATAGTGTTATACGAAATGATCGAACTGCAATTCAATACGGAAAATCGATCGTACTCACCGTAGGAGAAATGTGGCTTCGTTCCTGATTTCAATGACTACGTTATAACTGTCCGTAATTGTAAGACTACACACTATTTAACTTCACAAACACGCCAAAATTAAATTCGCACATCATTGTTGGGCGCGCGTCTTCAGCCAAGATATTTTGACGCTGAGGGAAATCTGAGCTCTCGGCTTATTTTGGATATTCTCAATTTTGGTTTCTTCTTGAGCAGAATATTCTTCAGACAAGTCTGAGGACTCTACGGAAATTGTGCTCTGTCGTGAAAAAGTGAAGGCCGCCATCTTGGCGCGACGGTCTGTGTTGCCATGTTGTTGTTCATTAAAAATAACATTCTTGTCGAATACTTGGAACTCCATTTTTATTTATTTGTGACTTTCTCACAATCACCACTCGATTCTGCAAAATATTTTTAATCATAAAGCATCTGATGTAAATGATGAAGCGATTGAATAATGATGAACATAATTTAATAATATGTTACTTTGAAGTGATATAAATAAAATAAACTTAACCTCTTGGGTCGAGAGACGTGTCATTTATATTTATTTAGAAACAGTTAAAAATGACAGACATTTCAGCATTTGGCATAATGCCACAAAAAATATATTTTCTAAATTGTTGTCACATTGAACTTGGTGGTTCATTGGGTAAAAGCATTATTTATATCATTTTATTACCAACATAGTAGTTGAGGTGATCGAAAACTTTATTTTGAATATCAAGGTGCATGGTTCAAATCCCAATTAAAATAACTAAACAGAGATTCCCAAAATATATACGTATATACAGAGTGGATTAATTATATTTGAGTGGTAAAATATCGCAAATATATTTTTTTAATATTTTTATTATTAATTAAAAAATATTAATAAGGCTTTTGGAATCAGCAGTTTCTGTGAAGTATTCAGTACTGACTGTCACGTGTGTATTGTGTGTCTTAAATACGTAATTAATATGTTTGATTATCTTTTAATTAATAATAAAAATATATATCTTAGCAAAAAATTAACATATGAATATTCTCTGTAAATTCAAGTTCACGCTGTATAAATCACCAATACATACGGTCTTTCTAAATCTATAACGATTGTATTATATTAAAAGAAATTGCATGAACTACTCATGGCTTTGTTGTAATATTTTAAATATAATCGTAGCTTTGTTTCTTAATGGATATTTAAGGAAAGTGATTAACCGTTCATCGAGTATAAACTGTTTACTCAGCCACAGTAAAGCATCAAGGTCTTGTGTTCCCCTATGATATAATATTAATAGTATGCACGCTTTATGATAAATTCCAATAACAGAGTATATAATAAAGCGATTTTGAGATTCCGATAAGTGATATTAGACAAAACACCTAATCTTAAGCTATTGTATCAAGTAATAAGCGGATTCCATTGTTCGTCGCATTCGAAACGGAATACAAGATGAAACTTAAAAGCTTCCACCACTAACTTAAACTATACGTTAATATACGAATCAAACTGTTAGTTATATAATAGTTTAATGTGGTGGGTATTTTATTAAAGCAGATCTAAAATAACAAGAATATTCTCGTTTGTTGTTGCTAGTTGTTAAAAATGCACTTTGAATGAATCCTTTCTAGGTTAGCTCGGGTTAGGCGAGTCTCTCTTTGATTATTTATGTAATGTTACGAAATTACAGCCGCCAATGGGAGAATATCTTTTGAATTGTTTATAAGGGGTACGCGAAACCACGAATTGCTCAACAAAAGAATCACGCGTTTATATCGTATTTTTATAGCTCTCTAAAAGTTATAATACCAAATAAAATTAATTATTTTAAAAGTATTCTGCGCTGTGCTGGCCAGTTGAAATAATGTACTAAGGTTCATATATTAACAGAGCTTCTCCATCAAGTAAATAATTAATATTTTTTTACATTACTACGAGGACTGCAGTATTACCACGTGGTTTCTGTAATGCTTTTATGTTATTGTAGTCTGATATTTAGTTTTGTATTTGAAATAAAAAGATATTTGGTATTTTATTTAGTCCTCTATATCTGGTAATATCTAAAATCTGGTATAAATATAATAAATAAGATTTGTTAAAATTTATTATCTGGAAATACGATATATATATATATATATATATATATATATATATATATATATATATATATATATATATATATAAATATATATATATATATACTATATATATATATATATATATATATATATATATATATGTATATTTCGAAAAAAAAAACAATTGTGAGAAACAAACAAAAAGAAAAATTGTGTATCTACTGTTCTATGAAATAAATTCAATTAGTTTGTTTGGCCTTTTTATTTATTTTCGGATAAAAATGTCATTTTAGTAGTTGTGGTCAAAGATGCCTAATTGATTATAGATACATTCAAACGAATTTCAACATTTATAGGCCCGTATTCAATATAATAGTGTAATGTGTGCGTGCGATGCGTATGCGTATATACCAATTATTGAAGAACTATTCCCATACACACCATCTAACACTATATCTCACAAGCACATTATTATTTTGAATACGGCACATAGTTGTAAGAGAATTTGCGGCTGAAGGTGTTTGCTTTAATCGGGGCCATTGCAAGGATGTTTTAATACTTCGCATATAATATAATCCAGGGTTGGATGGTTCCGGCATCCAAATTTATTTTATCATACGCAAATTGGTTTGGCAGCAGAGCCTTCCTAAATATTTACCCGTCGCCGTGCTGAATAATACAAAGGCTGTGTTCCTATACTAAATGGCCGATACTGTTACTAGTATAAAATATTATATGAGAGCATGTCAAGCCACTAAACACACTTCATCACATTCCATCCATCAATATTGTAAAAGCTGTTTCACTGCGATTAACGCAACATTATCATGATTTCTTTTCGGCGATCCTGTTCAATAATTCACAATAGCATACAATGAAAGAAGCTTTCAATGCATAGAAATAAAGTTAGAGGTCATCGTCAACTTGGATCACAATACATAATAACGCGGAAACTGATTTTTCCGGGGCGATTACGTACCTGGTGCTTTTTATATGATATGTTAATATAATTCTACTTTATATATGATTTTATTAAGATATTTGGGCATCTATACCGGTCAAAAATCAATTTTATAATTAAAGAAATCTTTAAAGACGAGTGTTAGATGGCTAATGAATTTAACGGGAACAATTGAGATTAAACATATTTTTTTTTCGTATTCATTTATCTCTTTTTAAGAAATTGTTTAATTTCCAAAAGAAGTGACCAAAAAGGACAAAGAAGTTTTTGCATGTATCTTCCTTTAGGGCCGGACCAAAAAGAACGCAACATCCATTCGCAGGGAACTGTCAACGGGTAAACACATATGAAATTCGAATGCGGACGAAAATTTGAGATACGATTTTTTATATGCGATGATTTTATAGATAATCGCTAATTTTTATGGAAGGTCACTACTAGAATTTCGCGCCAGAATTGTGTATGTGTAAAAATCAAGAAATATTTATTATGTGCGTTATTACTAGTTTATTTGTTTTATCCTCAAATTATCCACCACCCAATTATCCATTGCCGATTTTACAAAATTTACATAAACATTTCTTTTATTCAAAAAAACGTGCAATTTTTTTTCTAGGACTTTTTGAGTACTTGGCTGGAACGGATTAATGGCAGTTTGTATGGAGTTGTATGGGAAAAATTGCTTTGAGATAGGATTGTTTTGACATAGGACGATGATCCCGGAACGAATTAAATTCGTATCTTGAGGTACAACTGTATGTTTTCGCCTGTTTCCTACAAAATAGCTTCTATATATAGAACATATGTATTTTATTATAAATGTGGGTTTTTGTTAGGCTTGTGAGGCATTTGTGTCATAAATTCGATATAGGGGCGTAGTTTTGACCAGCCGTCGCACTGTTGATCGCACTGTAATCCGCTTCGATGACCGCTTGCTTTCAAAAGACCATTTTCGTTCTTTGTTGGTTACCGGATATCTCTATTTATTTATAAAGCTGCCTCTAAGGTCCACATCCTCGGATCTGACTCCTAATCTGACATACAATGTCTATTCATTCTCTTATATTATGCATATCTTCTCCACTTTACTACGCCTTTTTATGGCTTTTATACAACGAAATATTTCCCGCTGGTACACTACGCAAAAATCCGCATTTGACAAATATATTTAAATAAAAAAATAGAAACAAGTAATAGGCGCATTCTCGGGATTTTATAGAATTATATCTGGTAATTAGTCTTAATAAGTGTTGACATCTGAGTGGAATTCCATAATTTAAGAATATTATTTACACAAACACAAAATTGTACAAGTTTTAAACAATTTAAATACACAGATTTATACAATTTCTGATTTGAGAGAGAATTTTTATTATAACTACACTAATGATAAAACAAAATCTATAAAAAATAAAACAAAATTATTGCCAGCGTAATAGCTCAGGGGATAAGATGCGTGACCACAAATACTGTGTTAATTATTTTTAAAATTGATTTAATCGGTTATTACGACTGGGAGATCGAGAATAAGATTAATAAAATCCCGATCGATCGTCTTGATCCAGATTTACTCTGATTTCTTGTATTGTAAGGTAAATACTGATTATTAAGTCGGTGACCTGTGTAACTAGTAATAGTTAAGATCACCGACAGACAATTAACACGTTGTTGTGTCTAAAAACCCATTCAAAAAGACCCTTTCTAAAATAAAAGCTCCTTGGAGCGTAAATAAATACATAATTTACTAACGGTAGTTAGGGTCAAATAAAAATACATAAGAACCACATTTGGTTATAAAACTGAGATTATTTTACTAAAATATATTGGCCTTATCTATTATCTGATTTAATGGATTTTTTATTGAAATATAAATATAATAGGTTCATAAAAATAGCAATATCAAAAGTCAAACACACCAAGGTCTTTACCAAATAAGCAATTTAATTTAAAATCAATGTGACGTTTAGATGATAGATTTCTTTTTCAATACTTTTCAATAATTTTTACCCAAGCGATATTCAAATACTTGTTTCTCTGATATAATCAAAATTTAATATTGTTTAGAAAATGGACGGGGTATTTTAAGAGGAATATTTTGGAGGTTGTTTGATTTTCTATTAAAAGAGGCGATGTGGTATTTTAGGAAAGGCGACCCTTAAAAGTGCTTAATGAAACGCTTCTGTTTCAGGAACAAGCTTCTAAATTATGTAATTTTCAGAGGCTTAGATCAAAGATTCATCCAAACTTATAAGATTCATCTAAAAATATATATATGGTCTCTAATGGACCGTTAACATTATTATTTGTGTTTGGAAGACCCAATAACTGATTCTATTAGAGATGGAATCATCGAAAACCGGTCATTCTGACCGACTTTCTTTGCGTTTATACCGAATTCAATTTGGAGGCTTTCTTTTTTCCTACCGAATAGGACATTTCCCCATTTTGTCGACGTGGTCACGGGAATATCTAAGAAGGATCCATTGTATTCAGGGGTGACCAACCATCCGGATATACGACTGTAGACGTATCTATATTTGCGACCCTTTCAGATAAATATAAACTATATTTCGCACTTATATAACATATAATATGAAAAAATCTTCGAAATCAATAAAAAAATATATTATAGAGCTAGCGAGAGCCTATTAGGTGTTTTATATTTAAAAAAATCATTAGTTGTAATATTCGATTGATTAAAGAGCTAAGCGGACAAGTCAATCCAAATAAGGAAAACAGTAAAATCCAGATCGAAAAGATAAAAAAAACAAATCTAGTAAAAATCCTACCAGGACATGTATTCTAAAAGTTTATTATAAAAAACGAGAATTCTATTATTAGATTATAGTGACATTTCTCAATAAATATTTTTTTAGTATAATAGAGTTTTACTTAAAAAATATAGTCTAGTTAAGTTAACACTAAAATTTTCAACCTAACCCTATATTATGATAATTATATTCAACTTATATCATAATTCTAATATTTCTTCAAAGAAGATCACTTGGTCTAGTCGATCTTTTAGACAGTAAAATATTGGCTACTAGAAGTACAATTTTTATTAAATATACTAGGGTAATTTTAATTGAAATTCTCAATTTTTTAATGTTTTTTTATGTTCTGCTTGTTTTTTTAATAGGACGGTTATATTTGAGTTTTGAATTCATTTTTGCTTTAAAGTGTTTTTTTATCGATTAGAAGATTTTTTTTATTTTAAAAATGAAATATAAAAAAGTGGAATTATTATGCATTATCAAATTAAATCCATCTAAAAATATTTTTAATTTATTTAATATTTTCAATCAATATTGTTTTTGGATGGGATCTGCTTTGTTTTTAATACGAAGATAATAAGTTTGTTTTTTCATTCGAAAGAATTTTGAATTTTTTTATATATACTCTAAGGATGGTTGAGGGAAGCACCCGTACAGGCATACAGACATATAACATACACACAATTATATATATTATAAACCAATTTTTTTCTTCAAAATATTAATTAAAATAATTTATTGAATTAAAATATTAATATCAAGTTAAATTAAACAGAGAGTGATCTTGAAGGTTTTTAGTATTTGGATGCAATGAGGTTGGGCGGTGCAGTGCATTGAGCCAGACAATAGTCTTAATGAAGGTACTATTTGCTTTTATATGCATAAATTTAGATGGGATAGAAAAGCAACGAGACTTACTATTATCATCAATAGTCTTTATTACGATGGAATAGTGGATTTCCTGCTTCGTCACCTTTTCAACATTATTACTTCGGGCATGTACGACGAGATCTACGAGCACAGGAAATTGCAATCTATCACACACTACTTTTACATTGTATTATATACACTTGAATCGTTTATTTTAAAACATTGTTTAAATATAATATGAAAAAGCTAACAAAAACCTCAATAAAATGATCACATTAGGAAACGCATCTATGAAAATTTATTCAATTGTGATTCAAACCCATCTGGTAAAAAATTGAATTGTTATTGCGATACTGAAATTTCAAGCCAATCAATATTAAACTCACTAATAATACAGACTACTGGAAATTATATTTAGCCGGTTTTTCGTCGGTCTTGTGTACATGTTTTATGTTCAATTAAATTTTAATTGCGCTGCCAAATTCGCTACCCTTGAAATGCCAACAAATATTCGAACATTATATTTGACTTTTCTTATTTGTGAATGAATAATAAACAATTTTAATTATGAATTATGTATATCTTACATCAAGCGTGGATATAATGCAAATTCGTTATTAATTACCATTTATGAAATAAAATCAATAGGTTATTCAAATGCGAATATTGTATAATCAATTCGTTTTCTCTTTTACGGTGTATATTTAAAGCATACTTTTATAGGGGTTGAATTTTTTGATGGAATAAAAAAACACAACCCATTCTATAATTGAATTCACAGCCTTTGGGATCGTTAGTTTTGTTATAAATACATTTAATTACTAAATTGTAGAATTTAAGCTGCTGTAGCCAGCTCGTAAAATGGTATCCGGCTTAAACGCGATTTTGAGCCTCGGGCTTTTCCTGGAATACTCGACAGTACGATGCCAATATTTGGAAATGGACTATTACGTAATACTCTTCCACACTTATTGATTCATTTAAATTATATTCGAGTACAGCATTTACTTATAGTTCAGAAAGATAATAAATGGAATACTCTTCTTTAAGCCTGGTTGAACAAACCATTAATAGATAGACTCTTATACTATGTAAGTGGATAAAAAATAAATACTTCAGTACTTAATTATTTACATATTTATAACGATTTTTATAATGATTTACGTAAGGGCCAAAATTTGTTTTGTTCACATTGGACCACTTGAGATCAACACGGGTCATACTGATAATAATCGATACAAATTCTTAGATATCTATTACATTGTAGAACCCTTCGTAACTTGTAACTCAATTCCTTATTCATTTATTTATATATAACACAAGGGTCTTTTTACAAATTATGGTATTTTAGACACGATAACGTGTTAATTTTTTTTAAGTGATCTTAACTATTATTAGTTACACAGGTCACCGACAGAGCGGCTCTACCCGACTTGCATAATATGGCGCGAAAGCTTATTATTGGTAATATCGGCGTATTTATTCATATATTTTATATATTCTCTGAGGGGCTTTTGAGAAGATTTTTACATTTTTTTATTTTTTAGTTACAATAACGTGTTAATTCGCTGTCTTTTCGTGATATTAACGATTATTAGTTACACAAGTCACCGACTTAATAAACGCCTCAGTCTCTGCCTTACAATCTACAAAATCAGAGTAAACCTGTATCAAGACGATCTCCCAGTCGTGTAAAATGATCTAATCAATTTTTATTTGGACTTGAGCGGGATTTGAACCCATGACCACATTATTTGTAGACACGCGCCTTATCCCCTGAGCTATTATGGAGAATCAACAACAAAACAGAAGCAAAAGTATCACTTAAATATGATTATTTCCATTATAGTCATCAGTGTACGTACAGTCAGAAGAATTATTATGTCCTTCTTTATACCTATTTATGATGATAGTATTTGTATTACAATCTAAATAAATATGATAATTATATTAATATTATCAATTACTGCGGCTAACTATGTATGGTGTTTTTCAATTAAAATATAATCATTGGTATAATGCTAAAGAATACTGTAGACAATACCTAATATTATTGATATAGAAGGTTTAAAATAATTAATTATTTCACAAAAAAAGTCTGCAAGCTAATAAATAAAATGTAAGATAAAGTCCGGATAATCGAATAACGTCACTGTTTCACGATTTTTAGTGCTATCATATAAATCATTGATTTATGATATTTTTCTTATTGATATTCAAAACCCACTTCGCTTTCATATTCAATAATAAAAATACAGCAAACTGATTTTCGAATTTCCTTCTTTGCATTTCGGAAGAATTATTTTGTTCAGATGATTGACATTTTCAAGAGGCTACAGATATCCAATAAAAGAATCGCCATTGAATGAGCTCGTGATTTTTCATCTGGCTTTTGAGACTCTTCCGGGGGGATTACATTTATTTTGTGACCGGGAATATAATAATTGCTGGAATATTTCACATTCTATTTTAATACTTGTCCTCACGTGCGAATCACCGTTCTATTTTTGAGAGGTACAAGTTAAACAGGCCGGTATGTTCAAAAGTGCACGTGTATTTATAGAAATAGATTTGTTTAAATACACACATATATATATATCTATATATATATATATATATATATACTCTATATATATATATATATATATATATATTCCAAAAAAAAACCAATTGTGAGAAACAAACAAAAAGAAAACTTGTGTATCTACTGTTCTATGAAATAAATTCAATTAGTTTGTTTGGCATTTTTATTTATTTTCGGATAAAAATGTCATTTTAGTAGTAGTGGTCAAAGATGCCTAATTGATTATACATACATTCAAACGAATTTGAACATTTATAGGGCCGTATTCAATATAATAGTGCAATGTGTGCGTGCGATGCGTATGCGTATATACCAATTATTGAAGAATTATTCCCATACACATCATCTAACACTATATATATATTAAATATATATATATATACCATATACCATATATATATATATATATATATATATATATATATATATATATATATAATATAAAATATTAAAAATTGATATTTTAGGAATATATTCAGTCCTGATATAATACTTGTATGTAGGTGTGTGTGTGTGTGTGTGAAAGAAAATACGCCACAACATCCAGTGTTTTCCCCTCCGTTTTCTTTCTTTGACATTTTTCAACCATTATATATTTTCAATTTTACCTTCCGCTTTTATTTTGTGACTCTTACGACCCACATTCTATACAATATTATGAACCATTTTCCAATTTATTTATTCATACACGTTGTATTCGGTGCTGTGATATTATGCATACACTTTCACGCGGTAGGGATTAAAGTTGGAAATTTTAATTTGGAATCGGAAACCCGATTAGAACAGGTCAAACGTTCGTTAGTCTCACGTGGAGGTAATATTTTTTCATTAGGCTGACGACAGGTGAATTAGTAACTTGTCGGTTTTAACATTCACGTGTTTTCATTACACGCGCCAAGTTTTTTTTTTCACGGATAATATAACTATTAAATTGTCATTTTTGATGATAGATTTCCAATGCCACACACAGAATTTTATGAAAAAAATAATCTTTTCTATCCATTTAAAAACAATTTTTCTACGAGTTTGTTCACAAATACAAATAGATCCATAATATATGTACATACAATATGTATATACAAAAAAATAAAGGAAGGAGAACATAACAATTTCCATTATCTATAACCATTATTTGTAATTATATTGTTTATATTAGTAAATTTTGGCTTTAATAAAATTTAATGAATGTAAACTAATCGAATGGGTAATATTATATAAAACCATAATTTTGTTAAGATTTAATTATACTTTCCCCAGTATATAAAATTTCAATCTAAAACAAGATCAATACATTTTTGTAATTAACAAGTAATGTCGTTATTTGGATGGGTTATTAACATTAAAAATATATTAAGTATTACAGTAATACAGTTTGTAATAATATACAATACAGTACAGTAATACAGTTTGTAATAATATACTTTGGAGGAATAAATTTAAAAAAAAACTACACACAATCAACACATTTTTTATTATTGGATTTTCTAATGTGAGAGATTTTTTTATGAAACACCATAAAGGCCTACAAATATGTGTCTATATGTATTGAAATAATGGTATTAGGATAATTAAATAAATCTAGCTTTCCATATGATATAAGAAGCTTTTATATTGTTTTTAAAAAAGATAGATATTTCGAGTAAGAGACATTGCTTTGGAAAATAATTAAAGTTTTTTAATCATACCTCGAGTAGGAAATACAGATATTTATTTATATGTATTCTTAGATGTGAGGCTATGCATATTAAATATTTTATATGGGTCAAACATGTTTGGTCACGACATGTTTGTACATACAAATATATAATATAAGTTAGCATTGATTATATCGAACGAATCTTACATGAACAACATTGTGACTATTATATGGTCACTTGTCTAAGAGCCTTTATACATTACACTTTATTACATATGAATCTTATAAGTAAACCATGGAAAATATTGTAGTTAGAAAAATAATATGACAGATATCACTTAGGTTAAAATATAAGTACGACATGATTTCTTAATTTATTATTATTAACAAGCATATACTTTAATATGTGTGGTATTTCGTCCCTTTGAGTACCAATCATTTATAGGTAACTAAATAATAAAAAAACTAGTTTTTGTTAAATATATACTATTTTTGCTCTTTGATAATATAACTTAAAATAAATATTAGCAAATAAAAATAAATATGTTATTTTAATTGATTGATTTTAAATGCTTAATGCTGAATTTGTACAAGATTTATTAATTTGTATTTTTTACAATAAATTACTCTAACCGATTGTTAGAAGAAAGAAGAGGTTATTAGAATTAATTCCACCAAAAATTAAAAGCTTATTTTATGCTATATTTAGTCTTTAGATTTTTGATATACGATTAAAAGAATCCAACTACGAGTCATAAGAAGATACATATATAATTAAAATTAACCCATTTACGACCCTTTCTAATAATATTTTTTTAATTATTAGATGAATATTAATTTAGGACAATTTATGACTAAAGAAACATTTGTGTAGAAGCTTAAAAATTTAACCATAACATTATTGTAGTCTTGAGTTATGAACATGAATTATTTATACTTACGCGTAGAAATGTCTTATTGGAATTCAACATTCATAATGAATGAAAATATTGAAATTCAAGTGTAATAGTAAAAAATCTCATTTCCGATTTCCACTTTCTCGTATCGATTGTGAATATTTTGGTCGGCGGAAATTCAACAGGAGTAAACCTGATGATTGTGCAAATGTCACTTCTAAAAGTAGAATATTGTCGTAGCGTATTTATTATAGTGGTACACTTTAATGAACCTATACCCCCGAGTTTCTCAGTTGTTCTATTTACGAACAAAGCAATTATTACACTCGATATTTGTGAATAATTGTTCAGAATTATAGCCTGAATGCGTCATGAGCCGGGAATTTCAATACTATGGACGTGTAAGTAGGTACTTTCGACGATTGGATAAGGGATTCTATTCCCAGTTCATATTGTACTCGATATAGTATGCTACTTTTATTACATTTTTAATAAGTTGCACAACCGTACCATAATATAAGTAACTCTCTATTATATACCATATATGAATTTCAGTCTATTGAAATAAAAATGTTTAGTATTTTTCAAGCAGTTATTATATTTCAGTCCGATGAATATGAAAATATATAATTATTAGAACACAACAAAATGTGAATATTTCAGGGCTTGGTTTTTTATAATGTGAAATATTCTCATAAATTTGATCCTTAATAATTATTTGAGAAAATATGCTATTTTTTATTCAAATATTAATTATTCTTCTTTTGATGAAAGTAGATATTTTTCTACACAGTTTTAAGTAGGTAATTATTTAATTATATACGTACAACCCGAAAGATATTTAACTCGTTTTGATTTGGTTGTTTATTGAAATTGACATGTTGTAGATCAATTTGACTATAACAGCTACACAAAATCACCGATAGATAGCTCTGCCCAATAATACATCATGGAGATCGATTGGGATTTCATTAATATGTATAATATTAATGACAAATATCGATTAAATATTTTTATTTTAGCAATATTGTAACCTAGCTTTATCATATCGAGCAGTAAAATTTCGTTTTTGATATACGTAAATGTAAAAATTAAATTAAATTATATAAACATTCCCCTAAAAATATGTAATGACCGAAATAATGAAATGTAATACATCAAAATAGCTCGAAGACTTTGAGGTCCTCTACTGAAAATAGTATTGGATGTTATATAAAAATATTTCAGAGGTCACATTGGTCGACATGTTACAAAAAAGTATAAAATAATATTGTATTAACATACATGGGTATTTGATAAGATTTATGCACGTTTGTTTAATAATGATAATCTCTCTCGAGTACCGACATTGCTCCATTAAATTATTCAATGTGGATAAAACAGACAATCTAATTCATAATGTACTAGAATCTTAATACACGGTTATCATCATCATCTTTAAATACAACCCGCTTCTCTAGAAATGACGTCAAAGGGGCGGAGGCGTCAACGTGCGACTCATTTCTCTTTAACTGTGTATAATATTAATAATAGTTATAATATCTTATTATATTACCAAAATAATATCATATTATAAGGGTTGGATACATATTTATCTTCTGTATATTATAAGTATTTAATTTATCAGCTTTAAAGGACTTTTTGTATGCAATAAACATGCTTAATAATAAATTGTAGTAGAAGTGCTTATTATGTTTATTAAATCCCCACTAACAAAAATTATTTTTGGACCTTTGTGACGTACAATGAGACCATTGTAACAGCTCAATATATTATTCTATTCTTGTAAATAAAATATACAAAATAAATTTTACGGTTTTAATCAGCTTTCTATTAAATATTGAATGATATTGATAATACCTACTTATAATATAAATAATTTTATTATGCTTTTCACATTTTATTAGAGGTATTTTATTACTTTTAATGGTCTAAGTACTTTTCGATCATAAAACCGAACAGGAAAAATGCCCTAGTATTTTTATAGAAATAAATATATTTATTTTTGAAATGAATCAAAACAAATAAAAACAATTATATAAATTTAATTGAAATAATCCTAAAAAATTCATTTGAATTTTCAGAGAATTTTAATTAAGTATATAGATAAAATATTTAAAAACTAAAAATTCGATCATTTTTATAAAGTGAATAATAAATCCTGATCGAACGTGTCTATCAAGGTTTACTTCGATTTCCTGTTTTGTATGGAAAATAATAGTGAATATTAAGTCAAGGTAATTAAGGTTTAACTGTAATAGTTAAATAGATAACTGGCAGATTAATTCGATAATGAATTTTCAGAATATTGTGTTTAAAAAGCCCCTGGCGTGTAAATAAATATGATTTAAGCTTAAGCCATTGTTTCGTAAAATAATATAAATCAATTACATTTTGACAGATTACAGGTATTTTGTTAAGTAATGATGATTTACTCAGAGATTAAGTGGCGTCATAGTAATGTGGTAATAACTAAAGTGCTGAATGGTCACAATGCTTTATAATTAATAGGTTTAAAGACCTTAACCCGAGTATTTAGTCAACAATCAATTAGCCGAGTTCCACTGACACCTTTGGCATGTGCCCTTTTTATAGCTTAACAAATTACAACAGGACTACTGCCAAAATAAACACATCACTGAACACATTGACGTATTCCCTATTTTAGGAACGTGCGTAAATAATCAAATCAATTATCAAAATATACAATGTAGGGCCGCCCGCTTCGTCGCTGTGGGAGGAATGAAAAATATTCAACAAAACCGTACGAAAATAAAACAAGAATGTAATTAAATTATATCATATTGATTATTTGTACAAAGAAGACGATTTCTTTCCAAATATATAATTTATTTAACACAACATATAAAATTTATATCAATTCAAAGATATATTGCGGCGATCATAAAGAGACATTGTAAATTTTCATAGAATAATGTCGAGATAAAATATACATACACACTGATACGTGAATTATTTGGAAGAACAACAAATTGTTTTGTATTGCTAGTAAAGCCACATTTAATATGTTTGCAAAACATTAATTTATTAAAAATACAACTTATTGAATAAATAATTTGTTAACATTCATATGTCAGCCACGAAAATATGGGCGTGTCCTTCAACCAAAGAGCAGACCTGTCTTTAATTAAATATATTATTTAGGTATTTGTCGATTAAAATGTATATGATGAAAATGCTTGACGCCTTGAAGAGACGAGGTTCCTGTTTCTCACTTGACCTTGTATAATAATTCAATAGACGAGGATGCCTTCTTCCTTTTCATACACACATCCATCCATACACATTATCCTCGAAATAGATTCATCCATCATGCTCGTGTGTGTGTACTTTACATTATCTCAAAACACGCTCATAATACAATATATAAAGTGAACAAAGTTCCATTAAAAGTTCGAGTTAATAATATGTGAATATTAAACATTACCGGCTTCCTGTATCCGTGCCGAAAACAAACTGCCATCACTCGAGTATCACACTGAATATGTTATTACAATGTGCTACATATGTATGTATGAACTGAGAGTGTAGTTTAAACACGTATTAATTACACTGATTATGAGTAT
Organism: Agraylea sexmaculata; assembly: GCA_022606485.1. Classification (NCBI taxonomy): domain Eukaryota; kingdom Metazoa; phylum Arthropoda; class Insecta; order Trichoptera; family Hydroptilidae; genus Agraylea; species Agraylea sexmaculata. Next base: position 61,032 of record JAGTTH010005423.1, read on the forward strand.
TATTTGGGTTTACAACACAACGACACTGATTTCATTCTATATGGGATGGCCGACGTGCTTCATGGAGTGGTTTATAGTGTAGTACTTTGTATGAGAGAGAGAGCCGGCACCTGGAAACGTGGACGTCTGCTCCGGACGACGTCTGATGAGATACTGATTAGGAGGAGGGGTGCCACGGGGCGAAGGGGAGTTTGCGGGGGGCGCGCGTACTGGGGGTGAGGGTGGCCCTTGAGGGCGTATTGGGGGCGGCGATGGTGGAGGAGGCGCCTCGCAACATGACGACTACTCCGTATGCCGTGAACTCTTCATACGGTCACATTTAACTGTCACACTTCAATGACTGATGCATCCCTTCTTATCGCACATTCCGACACTTAATTCATTTCCCCATTCTATTTATAAACTTGTTATAATAATTAACATATTCAGGGTTTATATCCCACATTAAACAATTAACATTTTCATATCAAAACATATTCGCGAGTGAGACTATCGGGTTCGATCCACAGCGCCGGCAAAAACGATATCCACTGGTGTCACTTCTAGATCAAGTGTAGTTAACTATATCTGAAGGACTCATTGCTATGGGGTGGTCTGGGAAACCATCTTTACCACAATTTTCCCGTAAAGGCTACAGTAGCCTGGTCAACCCCTTAAGTAATGGATTCCTAGGCGTGCGTCACCGTAAAGTACACCGTTAATACGATAGTAGAGTTGCTTAGCTACACTTGTTATCGGTTTTTTATTGGTTAATGCTTCGTACGAGCCTCGAGTGAGGCACCAATTAACAGAAAACTGATTTGCGGTGTACGTTTTCGCCGACGCACGCCTGGGAATCCCAAGCTTTACAAATCGACTCCCGTCAATAGGGAAGATGTCACGATATTTATTTATTTAAATGTACTTATTTTTGTTCTGTCTGATTATATATATGTATATGTATGTAATTCAATTGTGGCGTTCTGAATCGAATGCTCTCAAAGCCAGTTTTAATATATTTTTTAAGTATACGTACACCCTGAGCGGCTTTTTGAGAAGGATTTATTGCAAATTTTGGTTTTTGAAACAGATTTGATCAATTGGTTTATCTGCTAATAAGTTTAAACATCAAATATATGAATAAAAGAAGATAATTTAACAATATCGGCTGTTGTTGATCTAACATAATATAATAATTACAACAAGGTAACAATTGATTCAAAAATATTTTATTGATTTGCCATTGTGATTTCCAGTTTTTTTCCAGAACATTTCTACTCTGTATTCTTGTTTATTATAATTACGTATTGCTTGATATTAATAAAAAATAGTAAACACTTATAAAAACATCGTGAGAATTGATTTATACAAATTTTGATTTATTATACACAACGTGTTAATCCATTGTCTGATCTTAACTATTACTAGTTACTCAGGTCATCGTCTTAATATACACCTCAGTATTTACTTTGCAATCCCGGAAAGCAGAAGAAACCTATTAATATTATTCCCGATCTCGCACTCATCATCACCAATAATTTTTTTAACTTGAGTGGGATTTGAACCTACGACTACAGTATTTGTAGTCACGCACCTTATCCCTTGAGTTATTACGCTGGTAAATGTTTGTAACGGATTCTCTTAAACGTAAATTTTTATATTTGACTAAAAAAATATCGTAAATTCATTTAATTGTCCTCTATTTCGATGTTATAAAATAATGGTTTCAAAGAAGATGTAACAAAGAAGACGTAGGTTATTATTTGATTCGTATTGGATTTGGGAACTTTTGTTTATAGAGTACATTATTTATCTACTTAGGGCGTTATCGATTATATTAATAATTGTCCCTGTATTTATTTAAAGTCCAGAAAATAACGGAATAAACGGGTATTAAGACAATTGATCGGGATTTTATTATTACTATATTCAGTCGTAATATATTAAAATCTGGGGTAGATTACATTATAATCATGAACAATTATATAAATATCATCTTCAATCTTCATACGTGTGAAAAATATTATATTCCTCATATCACACCCAAAGTTTCATTTATTTTCTACAATAGTATTGAAACGTATTTTTCTGCTTATTATAATTGTCTTCAATTCAAAATTATTTTGATGCACTTTTTATTCTATTGTTGACTTGTTTGTATTTTACAAAATATATTATGATTCATCTTTATTGTCACATTTCTAAAGTTTTCTTATCTGTAATAATATTATATTTTTCCATTGTATTTCGGATGATTGATTATCTTTCGATATTCACTGTGAAGGGTTATTTAATGCAAATAGTCTGAGGGCAGCTCAAACATACCATGCGAATTGAATGATGTTTGGTGAACGAAATTAAGCACGATTTATTCAGTATTCTAATGGAAATATCTAACAAAGCAAAGCTGATACATAATCCTCGAAAACATAGCTCTTCATAAAAGTGTGGGCAAAATAATAGATGTATTTTGGAAAGATGCTACATTCTCATTTTTAAGAGATTTAAGTTTTATTATCATAAGAGGGAGAATGTAAGTTTTGTACGTACATTTACAAGCCCTCAGGGGAAATGTTATCGAAAGGTTTTTCCAGATACAATACAAGGTCTTCGTAGAAACTATGAGAAATTGGAGTTCTTATAAACAAAAAAAAACTACTCAACCATTATAAAATGACAACAATATCATACGGTTCAATTTTATAATAATAAAATACCTGCTTGAATATAGTGCGTTTACAATATTACACTGATGATCATAATGGAGGTTAAAAATAAAAAAATGAATCATTAGAGCATATTTTTCGATGAGGGATTTCGCATAGTCATGGAATATTTTCAACAAATTGGCAGATTGCCAATTTATTATTATTAACATACCTACATCTTGAAAGTCTGCCCTTATATTTTTAGTTGACTCAAATATAATAATATAATAAATGGACTTCATGGAAAGATTCATCATTTATATATTAATTAGGTTTATTCGTAAATTTATTAGTTAGTATACTCGCTTATATATAATTTTATATTCTTCATTAAGTATTGACCATTTACTAGCGGTTTATCTTGTAGTCTGTTTTTAGAACATGTTAAATTATCTAGTTTACTAGCTCGCACATAATAAATCGGCTCTTGACTTTGATTTACTTCTAATTTTATAAAAAATATCTTTATTTAAAAGAAAATTTGATTAAATGGTATTCCTTTGAAAGATTTAAACATAATAGATTTACTAGAATGTTTAATAATAATAAATTCATAAGTTTAGATTTAGAAAATCGTGAGGATTGGGTTACTACGGAATTTGTTAGAAATTTTTAATAATATAATATTAATAATATTTTCGTATTTAAGAGTTAATCTGAAAAGGAAGACAGTATTATATAGAAGTGTCTTATAATATTTTTTCCTTTCCCTATGTGGCTGTCGTTACGCTAAAGTCGCGCTGCAACTACGCCGTAGCTCGTAGTCCGTAAGGTTCTACTCAACTAAAAATTAAATTACTTAATTCTACACGTAGATAAATATTTTTATAGAACAAAAAATACTGGTCTACAAATATGATTAACCAAATAATACACAAATTGTGTTTTTTGTGTTGAATGCTTGAAATTAGGAGAATGCATTACAATAATGTTCAGCAGCTGTTGTATTGCAAACATATATGGCTAAACTGAATATGCTATTGATGATCCCGTAATAAATGTTGTGATGATAGTTATCAAATAAATGTTAATGCATTTGCTTTATTTGCCTTGTACATGATGGTGTCTGGTTTGTTGACATGGTCACCTAATACTGAGTACTACGAACAACAAACATATTCTAGGTGGTGATAATTCTTAGACTTCGTGAGGGTTTATCGTTAACCCCAGGTTTTCTAGTCTCACAAACGTGTAATTCACATGCAAATTGTCCCATGAGTATTTTAAACATGTACCTTCATATTCGCCTTACATTGTGTATTCGATTAACGACAACTCATTGTGAATATATCTCTATTTAAATAAGATAGTTCAATGATAAGTAAGAAGAGTCAAAACAGAACATCCACAAAAAAAACACTTACCAGCGTGGATAAGAAGTACAAATACTGTGGTCATGGGTTTATATCCCGCTCAAGTCAAAAGAAAAAAATGATTTGGCCAGTGATTACAAATAGGAGATCGATAATATTAATAAAATCCCGGTCAATCGTCTTGATCCAGGTTTACTGATTTTCTGGATTATAAGGTAAATACTGAAGCGATTATTACAGAGCCGCTCTGTTAGTGACCTGTGTAACTAGTAATAGTTAAGATCACTGACAGACAATTAATTAACACGTAATTGTGTCTTAAAAACGAAAATTTGTAAAAAAAAAACATTCCCAAAAAGCCCTTCAGGACTTAGAGATATATAAATAAATAAATTATGTAAAATAATTATATTATCATAAGCTTTAAGTGAAATAAACTGTAATAAAATTGAGTATGATATTATTTATTTTAGTCGATCATCAAATTCTACACATGTTTTGGCTGATTTGAATAAAATCATCAATGTTAATTAATTAATAATATTCATACAAGTAGTTATACCAATAAATATTATATGATCACTTTAAAGATGAATAAAATAGTATCAACAACTAAAATATCAAGTGTGTTTTTAAGCAGCAGTACTTAATACGCCTAATTAATAATCGATTTCGATAAATGTATTTGAAATAAATATGAATATATGTATATATTATTATAGATTCAATACGAATAAAATTCAATTACGTTGTATTATAATATGAAAGGTTTCAAAACACTCAAGACAAGAAGTATTGGAAAAGTGAAGGAAGAGAGCGAGGGTGCATGAGATGGTTGGAATAAAGGATACCTAAATCCTTTTTTATCCCCTCAAAGGTCAATTGTTATAGTCCATCAGTATTTCTGACCCGCATTACACATTTAAAACTTGCTTTTGTGTGATGTCAAAGTCAGAGTTGAAGTGAAGCATACCACCAAAACCACACAATGTCGCGATTTCTACACCTTCTCACAAATATGTATATTCCGTATGCATGAATTCTAATCCTAGATATTCATGTATTCTGACTTCTGACACACCGCCATAGTCCTGGGAACAATTTCTAAATATTCACCACTTTGGCTACCTTCGCTTTACACTAACCCGATTTTTGATCATGCTAATGTAATCCATACCAAATAGAGTTATAATATACATCGGGTTTTAAGTCCATTTTACATACAATTTATACAGTATTTAATTGTCTTTATTTGGTTTTATTTTTATTGACAGGTAACCGAAAGCCTTCTAATAAATATACTATATAATCCAGCCAATCCAAGCAAACCTGGATTGTAACATTATTATAACCGGGGTGCCTATAAATATTACGGTTATGATTTCATTAAAATCCTGATCGATCGTCTTGATTAATATTTACTCTATTTTCCTGGATTATAAGGTAAATAATAAGGCGGTTATTATTAATAGTTAAGATCACCGACAGAATTAATTAAACAAGTAAATTAAAAAAATATCTGCGTAAATGTCTCAGGAGATAAAGCGCGTAACTACAAATATTGCGGTAATGGAATCAAATCAAAATCAATTGATTCGATCGGTTATTACGACTGGGAGATGAGGAATAATATTGATAAAATCCCGATCGATCGTCTTAATCCAGGTTCACTCTGATTTCCTGGATTGTAAGGTAAATACTGAGGCGATTAATAAATTTGATAACGACAACGAGACAGCGGATTAACACAAAACCTAAAACTCATGTTCTAGTTTTGCTAGAAGGATTTATACATATTATTTTTAGACACTATATGTGAAAATAAATTTATTAGTGTGCCTACTTACTATTCATGTAAAATATTTTTTTTTTATTATTTCATTAAGTTTTTATCAATAATTTATGAAATTGTCATGAAAGCTTTAAGCTGGAGCACATGTGATTAAATTAGAGTGATGGAGCACATGTGATTAAATTGCATTGTATTAATAAACGCATTTGTTTGTCGTAGTGTTTGCGATCCCGAATTAGTTCTCTCGTGAGTGAGTTTCTTTGTATATGATATAATGAATCTCTTTAATCCACGTGTAAATAGTTTGTTTATTCGTCCACGTGTAAACTAATTCCCCATTGGAATCATGAAGGTTAGCCAGGCACGTCTGTACAGGATTTTTATGAGGTGATTTAATCCAAATGCTCAGGAGAGCTTCATTGGGGATTAATATTGCATTTTCAGATGCAACTTGAATAATATATCCAACCATTTCTTCAGACTCCACCTGTATTTTCCTCTTTCACCTTACTTATTTCATATTGTATAATATTTAACACTCACATACTGGACCAAAGAGCAATAAATACTGAGTATAAAGCAGCAAATAACAAGTTTTATTTTTAGTTTCAAAGGGTGGGTGAAAATTTATTTTAATTCATAGCAAATTGATCTTTAGACATATTATAAATATACTAAAAATAAAAAACTATTTAAAATTACATTGTAATACTAAAAATTTATTCACTGACCACCTTGACCTTTTCTTATTTTTTTCAGATTTGTAGAGCAAATTTCAATCTTAAAATATGCGCAGGCTCGAGCTAATAATATTCAGTGTGACCGATCGGGGTTGTTCACGGTAATTTGAACAACCGGTCTCAATGTTAATACTACAAACATATGAAATAATGAAAAATATTTTTTATTACATTACTGCGTCTTTCAGAACAGTAAATTTGGCACCTGATATTCAAAAAAATATTGACATTCATCATCTTCCAGACTTTTTTACGTTACGTTTTCAAATTAATACATAATTAAAAAATAAGACAATAACTGTTTTTTTAATAAAACTACAATAATATCTTACTAAAAATAATTCATTTTTATTTTTGTCGGGCAATGTTATGGAAATAATACATTGTTTTCAATTACTGTTTATTGATACTTCGGTATAACAGTCTATCAATAACTTTTACAGGTTAGTTTCATTTTATGACTAATAATATCGGTTCAATGTTTTATATTTTTCCGTGACAACTTGCAAATGTCTTCTTCGCCATTGTTAGTTTTGTTAAAGTGCATATAAAAAGAGATGTGTATTTAAAGTATTGAAACGTGGCGAAGTTCACAAGTGCAAAAATACACTTGTTTTTTTTTGCTTTCTCAAATATTTATAAATGAAAATCTAAATATTCTCCTTGTTTTTCTTCGGTGCTGTTGAATATTCCTTCGGTGTTTTTAATTAAAAGTCGGCACTCTTGAAACATGAATACAACAATATCGACTGTCAACAAAGCAAGTGATCATTAAATCTTCACTCTTCAATCTGATCACCGATCATTAAAAAGAACATAGATTGCCGTATTTTAATTTTGTTTATGACTATTTTTTTGCCCCCGTTTTTCCATGGCGAATGCTAAATCATGTAATAAAAATATATTAAATCATGATTTTAAAATTGAATTAATGCTCGGTTTTTCGTAACAGTTTTATAAAATATGAGGTGATTTGGAATCAAAGGAATTTTATTTTAATCTACCGATGTGATTATTGATCAAAATACTACCAATTATACTAAAAATGGTAAATTTCGCATTTAATTGTTTTTTGCCCAGCTTGTCAAGCAATACTGTCTGCATAACTGCAGTACTTGTTATGTTATTTCGAGTTTTAATTATAATAATTGACTGAAATATACTATTTACTCTAATAAAGCGGAACAAAACAACAAGTGTTAACCTAGTTTTTTAATCTGCAGATTGGGTTTGAACACGCCATTGAGAAATATGTAGAATATTATAAAATAACAATCCGGTCTTAATAACATTAATGGAAAATTATATTGTATTCGACATGTTTAAAATAATATTGTGTCTAAGATTAAATATAATATTTAGTTTTGGCATGTCAAAGCAGCACAATTCACATCGAATATATAAATTTGTAGTATAGTGTAAAGTCTAGATGGCATGCAATATCAAAAGCCATATTTCTTATAATTGGTCTAAGACACGCGAACTATTGCATTTTAAATAAAATAATGCACTGAAGCCTATTCAGCCACTCATATTTACGATATAATATGCTACAGGAAAATATGTCGTAAATATAAATTATTCGAGTTGACCTTAAGATATACAGGGTGGACTTATGCTATCCCCTACTACCCCTAAATATTCTCAGTTGTTTCAAGTCCATCCTGTATATAAATTAAAAAAATTAAACATGCGTAAATGTGAACTAACTCACCGCAAATGCCTCTCATTAGTGATATTGTGATATTGAAGATTTGTGGTGTGACCCGTCACGACAGTTGATAAATCCTCATTCACTACAAACAGTAGATATAAAATAACGCCACAAATTTACGAGATATTGTAATAAAGACGGTGAAGTAACAATTATTTAATTTATTTATTTATTTTACCCCCCGAGGTGCTTTTTTGAGAGGGCTTTTTATACGCAACAACGTGTTATTTGTCTGTCGATGATCGTAACTATTACTAGTTACACAGGTCACCGAATTAATAATCAGTATTTACCTTAAAATACAGGAAATCAGCGTAAACCTGGATCAATACGATCTATCGGGATTTTATTAGTATTATTCCCGATCTCCCAATCGAAATAACCGAAATTTTTTACTTGATCGGTATTTGAACTCATGACCACAGTATTTGTAGCCACGCGTATACACTGGTAATTAAAATATTTTTATTAATATAAATCACCTGAAACATGCACATAAGCACGCGCATTAAAATTGTCACGAATTTAATAATTAATAAAAAAAAATCGTAGTTAATTTCCATAGTTTTGTGGTCAATTTAACATAATTATACTCGGAATGATTTAGAGTGAAACAATTTTCCCAGCTTGTATTCGACCCTAATACCAAATTAGTTTAATCCCCTAAGTCGTATTTTATTAGTTGTATTGAAATTGTTTAAATGAATATGTAGTCAAACCGTAATAATTGAATACATTATCGAGAGATATAATGTTTATTGTGAGGCTTCTCTGTTTGAGGTTGGTAATAATTGGTGAGGGTATATTTTAGGGCTCTTTACAACCTCGTGTGGCATTCAATTACTGTAAGGCCTTATTTAGTAGACGAGTTCATTAAGAAGCCTTGTGTTTTCCATTTGTTGTTTTCATATATCTACAATATTGCCTACATTATCTCATCGATTGGATTAAAACCTTATTAGGAACACTTTAACGCCAACACCTGCGCTATTTATTATATTAGCATACACATGCATTCATGTCACATATCTATATTAATTAATTTATTTTATTTTTGTATTAGCCAGAATGTTGTTTTGGTTTTGGTAACCAAAATCCTCTTAATAACAGCAAGTAAAAAATAAAGTAATTAGTCAAATATTCGATCTCACTAAGTATATTTATTGAAAAATAAGATTTTTTCCACCTATAGATTTATACATATCAACTTAGTATAATTATGTAATTAATACTTTTGGATAATATTAAATGCAATTTCCTTAAAGTTAAAGCCTTTTTTATTTATAGTCAAACATCCATCGACACTATTAAAAGAAAAAAAACAGATTGTTCTTTATAAATTATTTAATTACTGAATACAAATTGTATAAATTTGACAATACAATTCAATTTTGATGGATCAATAACACAGTTTACAAGGAAAAAAATCAAAATTTGTGATTCTGAAAAGCAATTTCCTTAAAGTTAAAGCCCTTTTTTATTTTTTAGTCGAACATCCATCGATACTATTAAAACGAAAAAAATAAGATTGTTCTTTATAAATTATTTAATTAATGAATATTAATTTGACAATACAATACGATTTTGATGGATCAATAACACAGTTAACATGGAGAAAAAATCAATATTTGTTAGAGAAATTGTAATTTATTAAATAAACGACTGAATATTTTATTGCAAGCATATCGCTTTGGTTTTAATTTAATGTACACACATTTTGAATATGCCATGTTAGTTTTTATAATATTATTTTAATATATGCCATTTTTAAGCAATATCATTGTTTTCTGATATACATACATACATATACATAGATACAACTTGTATTATTGATATTATCAGTGATGTAAATGTAAAAACGAAATATTTAACTAAAAAAAATATAAATACTAAGAAATAATATACAAAATAATAAATTAGTTTTTATTAAGACACAATTATTTTATAAAACAACATATTTTAAAATAATTTCAGAGGTAATCAAGGTACACTGCGGTTATATTGCTTCAGAAGGGGAGAAAAAGGTCGACGAGATAATAATATGAAAATTGCGATATTAAATTGAGAAGAGCACCTTATTCTCGTTGCTAATCCAGAAGATCCTGAAAATTGCCTGAAAGAATACGATGAAGCTGAAATAACCTATAGTCAGCTAAATGTGACATCGCAAATTTATAAGAAACTACACTTTATCGTTGCCGCAATAGCATTTTCGAAAAAATCGTACATTCATTTCCGCCTGTCTTATTATTTCAAATATTATATTAATATTAAGACGAGTATCTGGTGATCATTTGTTTAATATCATAATTTATGATTATTTAACACGCATACACTTGGTATAAGATGAAAATTAAAATCATTTTGTTCGTCGTCTCTTCTAATTTATCTCTCATCATTCTTTCGATGAAACTTGATTTTGACTCTACATTTTCCCCAAAAATATCTTAAAGGCAAATCGAAATACGCTTTTATTCTTTATAAGCTGGGTTAATACTGCCACTTTGTTTAAGAAAAAAAATATTGTAACCTATGATTGTAACAAATATATAAAAGAGGATAATGTATTTCCTAAGCATTTAATTATTTTATTTTGTAAATTATCATTACATCAATGATCATGCTTGTCAATTTTATTGGTGCAATTAGCTAAGGTTTAAATGTTGACCTAGATTCCGATAAAAATTAATATTACTAATTGCCTTGTAAACTCCTATTTATATAATTTTTAGAGACCTGTCTAAACACTGTTTACTAAAATTCTTTTTTGTATAATACAAAATCATTCCCTCTATTCAATTTTAAATAAAATATTAACCAGATATACCTAATTTTATTTTTTAATTTTATTATTGTTCTATCAATTCTCCCTGTAGCAAATAAAATAAGTGTTGTAATTGTTTGTGATTCGATGCTCAATATTAGTTGTTGTCATTCGGATATTAAAATCGCTGAAAACGATAATAAAATAATTTAAATTGCCTTTTGATTGCGTAATATATTAGCGAGTTTCATTTGACCGAGATAACCCAATGATGTTGAAATTTAATATTTTCAAATAAGCTATACTCAACAAATTGATATATATTTGATATCGAAAATAAGGATTCCTCCAGACAGCCTGTTTCCTGAAAGTCTTCTTTATGTTCAATTTATTCATTATAGACACAAAAAAATCAACATTGATTTATTCGTCTTGTTTGAGAGAATTCTGTTTACCAATAAATTATTGCAAACATGTAAAAAAAATATTATTAATTTAAACAAATATAAAGATATTGATAGCTTTATTTGCTACACATGTTTATATCAATGAGTAACAGGTTATTATGTCATTAAATTTAAAAAAAAATGTTATAATTAGATATTATTTTTAAATAATTTAAAGTCCAAACGATTATTGATATAATATAATTGACTTTTATCACTGAACACATTTATTTATATATTATGAGATTCTCATGGTTGATATGCGTTTTATTTATAAATCTAAAGTTTTTTTTAATCATAACTTTTGAGGGTGGTATTTTTCAACACCAGATCAAGATTAAACGTGCAAAAAATTATAAGTTTATTTTTTCCAGCCACTCTTCAGCTTTGGAAATTGGAACGGAATTAGATTGTCCAAGTTTAATGACAGACGAAGTCAAGTGCGACTTTAGCTGAAAATATCGACTCTGTTTGCCAAGTTTTCGTAAAATACAAATATTTTATTCCCATTCTCGTTTCACATATTAATTTCAATGTGTAATACTATAGAAGTTTTTAGGATTAATAAAAATAACAATATGATTATCCTATTTTCAAGGACGCGTTTGTGTTGCTTAAAATTGTCAGCAAATTTATCCGCAATCTTCAAAACTATAGCCAAATTCTATACTCTACATACACCGTATGGGAAACGATTACTTAAATTAATTTCAACCCATGGAATTTTTTGTAAGTATGTCTATCAGTAAACATTTTTTAATCCACTTTGGCACTTTATTTATCATTAGATAGCATACATATTTGTATTTGCTGGGTAAGAAGTGCCGTTTGTCAAATAATTTTATTTATAGAAAGCGATAGCGGCGTCTGGTTCAATATCTGATTCATCCATTCAAGGTTCGGTGCGGAAAATAAGTAGAAAACCGATAATATATATACCTTTTTTCAGACATTCAGGTCAGAATACAGACAGGGTGACCTACATAAATATTTTTCATAATGCCATAGAAGAAATAATCTCATTTGTATATGAGACCACATTTTAAATTATAAATTGAATAATTACTATAAAGAAATATCTCAACTTGTTTTTCAAAAGTACTGTCCATTTGCCTCAAAAATTTGCGGCGGTGTTCAATACAATAGTGTAATGATGTATTGGTGAGTCGTGCTAGAGCTGATAGCATTAGTGCGTATACGAATAGAGCTAGGCAGTTGGTGTATCAGCTCTATTCGTATACGCACCGCACACTTTCACAGTTTCATTACACTATTATATTGGATTTAGATTCTAGAGACTGTAAATCAAGTCGATCAGAGCCAAGTCTATGTTTTTGCTTAGATTATCTCATTTGGGTTATTCATGGAAGCAAAATATTCTGTTTTTAGGTGTGAAATGTTTCAATTTAAGCTTTTCATAGAACTTGTGTCATGTGCATAATATGGCGCGAATGCTTCTTATTGGTAAAATTTCATGAACATTGCTTGAGTGTCGATTTCGACCAATAAGAAACGTTAGCGTATTTTTATACACATATATACGCCCGAGGGTCTTTTGAGAGGTTTTTCAATACATATTTTTGTTATTTAGACACAAAAACATGTTAATTCATTATCTGTCGGTAATCTTAGCTGTAACTAGTTACACAGGTCACCGAATAATCGTCTCAGTATTTACCTTACAATCCAGGAAACCAGAGCAAACCTTGATCAAGATGATCGATCAGGATTTTATTAATATTATTCCCGATCTCCCAGTCTTAATAACCGATCAAATCAATTGATTTTTTTTTAACTTGAACTGGATTTGAACCCATGACCACAGTATTTTTAGCCATGCGCCTTATTCACTGAGATATTTATTACGCTGGTATTGTTTTACAACATAACTATTTACTAGTTTCGGTATTTTGAAGGTTCAGCGATTAATTCAACTAAATACTTTGAAAAATATACAAGGAATCCATCGATTTTCATGTCGAGAAAATCGAATGGGGTTTTTTCGTACTTTCGCACTTTTGGGATAAATATATTTGGGCAAATGTTTCAATCTCTCGAGGATTTAGTAAGGTAATTTGTTCTCGTCGTTTTCCGATTGAGTTTGTCGTATTATGACAATGACATATTACATACATATAAAAATACCTGCTTTAAGATTTTATTCTAACAAAATATTATCCGCTCGATTGTAAATCTGAAAATTGTTAAAAGCAACAATCATACGCGTGCAGTCGTAGTTGGAAAAGAAAATGCATTTTCCGAGTCTTCCCTCCAGTCATATAAAATATGTACTCCAAATCTTTTAAGTTGTAAAATTGAAAATGACCATGACACCTCTTTTTATTATTGAGTCATTTAGTAGGTTTTATATTTACATTCGTCAGTCACAGAAGGATTTTTTGCCTGTTCTCTTTTATGCCGGCCGTTCATAAATCAAAGGGAAATCGGTTCGGCTTATTGTGTAAAAATATAAAAAGAAGAAAAGAAGACCCAAAGTTGCTTCCGTTATTTTCTATTTTTAGTACATTTAGTCCCACCCACACAATACCTATCGATTGTTAATATCAACCAAAATAAAACACATCCTTCAGACTTATTTGTTACCAAAATACCAGAGAATCTCTCATACTCACTTTTTTTTTTTACTTTTAAACTTTTAAAACACCCACGATAAATATATTCTATAAATACCTCACCAGAATCAAGATAAACTGGATCTAAAACTACGATATTTCTCCAAATAAAATGTCCGATAGCGTCTAATGTGAATTTATGTGACTTAGAAGTTGAGTTTTTCATGTACCACCACAAGTATGTACTGGGTTTCAGTATTAATCATCCAAATACATCAACTAAATTTTCTTTAATTAAATTTTATTAAAACAATAAATGCGCGTTATCACTAAAGTTCGCCAAATGCCAGTTTGCTACCTTATAATGCTACTTTTCGGCACTTATGCAAAATGCTATAATAAAAGCCACATTTTTGCTCTTGCTCAGATTATGCTTCTGATCAGATTTGGGTCCTATTTATTGAAATAATGAAAGATGTAGTTCCTTTAGCAAAAATATAAATATATAGGTTTGAATAAAGAAATAAATCTATTAGCGGTTTTGTAAAAAATATAAATGCCACAAAATAATGCTACTCTTTAGAGCCACATTTCATAAAAATAAGTGCCATATTTTGGCGGACTCTGGTTATCACACTTACTGCGTAGTTAACAATCATAATAAAATAATTATGAAGCTTCTTGTAATAATTTAGTGATGGAAATTCCAGGAATGTAAGATTGTAATATTGCGAGGTAGCCAAAGTATTGAAATTTCCCTTGCGAAATATTTTACTTATTAAACTTATGCGTTTCGTGCAAGTGAAATATTTGAAGATCGACAACATCTTATTATGTGTATGTACAATATTTGGAGGCAACTAATTCTTTCATTAGCCGAAAACCTATTCTGGTATTTTGTGAAGGCTTATGAGAATGTAATATCGCGTGATCAGAATGAAAAATGAGTGTTGATGAATACAGACAAACTTTTATATTTAGATATAAGCTTCCAATCGATTTAATATAAATGAACCATTTCAGATAATGTATTCCATTGTATGTTATTTGTTATTACATATAATATTTTTAATGTTGGTAGATTCTTCAATTAATCTTATATTAAAAAGGAAATTTTTTGAGTATAAGGAAATCCTTTGAATATTTTTTCTTGGAAAAATGTGTGTAGTATGAGAAATAAGTCATTATAGACTAGAATTGTTTCATACTTATTAAATATTATTAAAAATATATATGCAAATCGATAAAAGAGCGCACATTGTATAGAATTTAGACTTATAATTCGTGGAAATTATTATAATATATGTAATTACCCTTAAACTGAAGTGTGAAATTATTCAATTAATTTTAACCGATAATTATAGAATTTGTTGTTAAATTGCGAAAAGGATAGTTTTATAAGGATTTAAATATTAATGTTAAGGTTTATTATTCTCTTAAGCTTTATAATCTATCATATCAATTCACACTGAATAAATAATCGATAGTTGATTTTTTAAGTATTTAAACATCTTCCACTGAGAAATACTTAGCAAGACATTTATAATAATTAATTTATATGATTTTAATTCAAAGCTTCACTGTTATTTAATTGATTTAAAAATATTGTTTTACATGCGGATTAATCCCAATAAAATAAATAATTTGGGATCAAATTGACTAAAAATATTAAAATGAAAATATTCATTGGAATTGTCCATTACAACTTAGGTTTAAGATAATTCAATATTAGAATTAAAATTTAAGCTTAATAATTAATTTATACGATTTGAATTCAAAGTTTCAATATTATTTAATTGCTTAAAAAATATTGTTTTAGGCGCGAATTAATTCCAATAAAATAAATAATTGACTAAAAACATAAAAATGAAAATATTATTTGGAATTGTCCATTACAACT
This sequence comes from Agraylea sexmaculata, assembly GCA_022606485.1. Lineage (NCBI taxonomy): Eukaryota > Metazoa > Arthropoda > Insecta > Trichoptera > Hydroptilidae > Agraylea > Agraylea sexmaculata. The sequence goes on from JAGTTH010005423.1 coordinate 76,961, forward strand.
TAGGTTTAAGATAAGATATTTTAAGCTTTGATTTGTGAGTCCATCAATTAATTCTTCCTCTAAGGTTTCACCCTATAAATAATCAATCGTTTATTTTAATGTGTGTGTTTGAATGATGCGAAATTCAAAACGTGTCTAGGATGCGGTGGCGAGGATTTCCTTTGAAACCGTCGGAGAAATTTCAATCAATGCTCACTTATTTAAAAAGGCTTTTCAGATACAAATTCAATATGCCCATTTCATTTAGCATTTAAATGTATTTATATGAATTGCATTTTCTCTTGGATTAATATAGTCTAAGGAGTGGCAGTGATGCAAAAAAGATAAGCTTACATAGTCCAATGGTTGCTTAACGGACATGTTCGCCTTAAGCTTGACTTAACTTGCAGTCACGCTCTACCGCTTTATTTCAGCCAATTACTACAATTTAGTACAAACACATTGCATTTACTACATAACCATAAACAAAGATATCGTTTATTCAACTCTTTAATTCACAAATTTCATTTTCTTAAAACTACCGCCAAAGGATGAAAAAACAAGATGTCAATGCTCACAATTGTAGAGCGCTGGCTTAAATTTTATTATATTGCTTTATTATTCGGTAAAATATATTATTCTACTTATTAACACAACAATCTTGTAGCATATTAATATTAATTTATTTATTATATTGAATATAAACGCCGGTGAGAGCTTTTTTACAACAAAAAAACGGTATGAAAAAATATTGTGAAATTAATAAACGTAATGTTTATTATTATTATACAATATAAATATATTAAAAACAGAGAAATTATACAAAATTAAGTAAAGTGTAAGAGATAATCATTTAAAGGTATGTTTCCATATATGGTCGCTCCTACAAGCCCTGTAGGTGGCAGAATTGGTGGAAAAGAGATCACCCATGTGCGCAAATTTGTTGCCATGTCCTTACAATCTTTCCGAAGGAAAATAGAAGAGATAAGATCTAATATTTAGACGGGAGTTTAGTTTGGGGACTTTGAAATTAATGGATGTAATTAGTAAAATAAAATTATTATTTTTAAAATTTGCATTCAACTTTATAGTTTGTCTCTAATAAGTATAATATTTGATATATGATAATGATAACTGTAGATTTATATCATATAATCTTTTGTGTAAGTATCATGCAGTTGAAATAAAATAATAAAGGAAATCGTTGCAAAGCTCGAATACGTCAAAGCAATTCATTACGCCAATCTATTTGAGATATCAAATTGGCCCCTTATAAGATCAAATTGTTCGTGGTGTTTGTAAAACCATTTGATCGTGTCCTCATATGATAAATAATTTTTCAACACGTTTCTTAAATATTCAATGTGTTTGATGGAAATCTTGGTAGTATTTATTTAAAATTATTAATATTAGCCATTAGATAATCTAAAAACAAGTTTGGTTATGTAAAAGAGACATCATAGAAAAGGCATATAAGTTTAACAAAATGTATTTGATGGGGAAGAATATTGTTTGATTGATAAAACGTTTTATTTGTCAAACAAAGTTTATCGTCAACATTTTTTCCATTATTTTGTTTAAAAAACAATTAGTAAATGGAGTGTATTTATTGAAATTCTATTATGTAATTTACCCAACATTTTTAAATGGTTTAATAAAAAAATATAACTGCTCTTTGTTATATTATTTATAATGTCAAACTTTAAAGAAGAAGCCAGATTACTCGCGAATGACTATGATTAGTCACAAAACTATTATATAATATTGTGTTACGATATTACCAATCCGATAATACTGATATTTTTAAGTTAGTTTGCTTCTCCCCTTTTGTAAATTTTCTCTTTACACATTTTTTTTCAGAACCTTTTATTAGGATTATTAATAAAAAATTTCAAGCTACTCACTCTGTTATTCAATATAAAAATCTTTTGTCGTTAAAAATGTGTAGTGATAAATCTATGATAGTGTTGTTTATTTGTGACAAGGGCAGACATTCCGACACCGTTAAACTTCAAGTTGTATATCTATAATTGTAATGATTATATTGGTAGTTAGGTGCCCTAGGGCTCTGTAAGGGTGGTGAAGTAAACAGCCTCCACAGTCACTATGGCGCCCATCACAATGGACACAACACAGAATCGGACTTCGACACCATTTCAATAGTTTTAACATGTCAATAAAATATTACACGAAGCGAGTTTTCCATGTGTATGATTACAAATAAAATTTTTAGTATTTTAACTGTCGTTTATTAACAAACATTGCAGTATTCATCCAACGCATTAGTTTACCTACAATATTTTAATTGGTCAATGCAGTCGTCTTCGTATAATATGATAATTAAGAAGCACGTATTTGAAATAGAGAAACTCATCCCAGGGGATAAGTCACGAGGCTCCAAATACTGTGGTCATGGGTTTGAATCCCACTCAAGTATAAAAAAAATATGATCGGGTATTACGACTGGAAGATGGGGAATAATATTTATAAAATCCCGATCGATCTTGATCCAGGTTTACTCTGATTTTCTGGATTGTAAGTTAAATTCTGTGGAGATTATTAAGTATATGACCTGTGTAACTAGTAATAGTTAAGATCACCGATAAAAATATAGATGAATGAATTAACACGTTGTTGTATAAAAAAATATTCTAAAAAAGATCCTCGGAGCATATATAATATAAAAAATAATGATTTGTAGGCAGGCTTCCCAAAGTGGAAGCTATTTTTGGAAAATATTTATAATATACGAGGGTCGTTAATTTAATTTTAAAAAAACTCCCATTCTTAGGTAATTTTTAAAAAGGGGATCGTGCACTTAAAAGTTCTCACTAAAAATCTTTGAGGGGTTGTAGAAAATTCTTTTACAGTTTTTTTGCATATAATTATATGTTCTTGAGAGACTTATCTGTAATTCAAAAAATAAAAATTGCTTGCTAAACATTGCTATAAACAATTAATTGAGAGTTTTAATTATCATAATGAAAATGTTTTTACATGTTATTGCTTAATTTATGATATATAATAGGAGTTTAGTTAACAAATACTAATTCCTTGGATATGGAATATTTATTCTGACAATTTCGATATAATTGGTGTAATCAAAACAACTGGTTGACTGTGTTGTTGAATTATTAATAAAATAATATCGAAACTATTTGTATGAATTATATTCATGTAATCAAAGTTTGTCAGGAACAATCTAATAATCGAGTGCAGCTGTATATATAATAAATAATTGAACAATTAGATAGTACAATTGAAGTGTGGCCCTTCGATCCATTCCTGACCTCCGTTCATATCTGATGGGGTGGTTTGAGAAGGTGGCGAAGATGAGGGGTGGTTTGTGTGCTAAATATAGAAGTTTACTAAAGCGCTGGCGCGGCGCCTCTTTGCCTGCTATCATGCCAGTATTTGTTAAAACAATACAACCCTAAACTTTACCAACTATCATCTATAATTGTTGCTAATCTAATACTAAACGGGAAAACATCGTAAAGTATCCAGCGACCCCGATAAATCCACTCATAGGCCGCTTCACCACCCCCATTGACCTTTCTACTTTACAAATCAATCAATTTGATATGTGATTTTTTCACGCAATTTAATTTATCCATTGAGTAGTCAATGAAAAATCTAAAGCAGAATGTTTATTATTTATATATTTTAAGTCACAACATAAATTTCATTTTTCAACACCCTTAAATAATCACAATACAACATCTTGACATAAAACTAAAGCTTAATTAAAGCTCTTCCTAGAATCTCAATTCATGAGTCTTGAGCTGAAAGTGGTTATTTTCTACGTTATGTTAACCCCTTACCGCATAAGATCTCCATTTTTTTAACCTCATATATGTTATGAATGGTAAGGCCCGGTAAAAATAATAAAAAATAAATTAACTCATTATTTTTGTCCAAAATTGAAATTTGAAATAAGGAAAAAAAATATCGTTTATTTCTGTACAAATCCACAAAAAAAATACTTAAGGGGAGGTAAGATGTCACGACTGCATGGAGGGTCAGATTTGGCCCCTTGTGTTTTAGGCGTTACTGCATGGGGGGTCAAATTTGGCCACTAAGCGATACCGAAAAAGCGCGTTTGGACGTGTTTTCAACCTCAAATATAATGACGATAAATAGCTCAATACCAATTAAATATCTACGAATTTCGTCCTATATATATTCAATTTTAATTTTCGATTAAAAGTTTTATTGTAAATCTTATGATTTTAGAAAAAAAGTGCTTTGAAATTAGGCAAATTTCGATACCCTCGCCCGTTATAGTATGACCGGCTTTAATTAAGTATATATTTATTTTTGCATTTTGATAATTACATCATTAGAAAGCCACTTAAATTTGCTATACAATACAATATGCAGTTTATAAAAAAATATACTTAAAATGTATTTAAAATTGCATTAAAGGTTTTAAGCAAATTTTACGTTAAATTGAAATTAATTTGAAAGATCATCAACATGTTATCGGATTGCCTATATATAGGCGCATTTATTAATTTCCATAGAAAAATTCGTTATTTTTTACTACGATACATTTGACTTCCATTAATTATATTTTGAGACAGTGACATGTCTGTTTATTACTGTTGGAGTATCTCTGGTCGTGATAAGTCTATTGTATCCAAGTTCACAATAGTAATTAATACGGTATAACAATATTGGAGTTGTGTCAGTCGCACTTGATTCAGATGAACGGCTTCTAAACTTCTTGAAACGTTTGCATTTCATTTAACCAGTCCACCACAAGCCTTATTATTTAGTTGGGTTCAGCACTGGCTGGTACCGAGTTCGATTCCCACCTGCTCTCATTATCCGTGGCCTACTATTCTATGCCAGTAAATTGAATCGGAGAGTGAGCGGACTGCAATTTATTTATATATCGTATTATATCACAATGAATATAATATATATAATTGTCTAAGTGTGTGTATGTTATATGTCTATATTTCTGTATATCTGTATTTCTGTACGGGTCAATCCCTCAACCATCCTTAGAGTATATATATACATTTCAAATATAATATATACATATATATATATATAAATATATATATATATATATATATATATATATATATATATACATTTAAAATATAATATATACAGAGTCGCTATATTATTTTATTAATAATTTTAATAAAAAAATTGAAACTTCTTTCGAATAAAAAACAAACAACTTATTATCTTCGTATTATAAACAAATCAGAGCATTTAAAAATATTAAATAATTTCATAATATTTTTACATGTATTTATTTGATTTGATAATGCATAATAATTCCACAGTTTTATACTTCATTTTTAAAATCAAAAATTTCTTCTAATCGACAATAAAGACTTTAAAGCAAAAATGAAATAAAAACTCAAATATAACCGTCCTATTAAAAAACCAAGCAGAACACAAAAATACATTAACAAATTGAAAATATCAATTAAAATTACCCTAGTTACTTATATCAGCCGAAATATCAATCATTAACATCACTTAGTAGTTATTTAAAAAAGTGTTTATACAAAACAATAGTAGTGCGTTATTTTTTTAAAACTGACAGAAGACACTGTTACTACATACAAAATTGGTTTGTGAAATTGAGTTAAAATTCAATTACATATTAATTTATCTCAACGTCTCCGTCAGTTAATGAAAAATGCCTCTTTTAATTATGTAGTTTTTTTATTCGCGTCTTCTCCCTTTAGTTCAGAATTCCAGTGGTCCGTTAATAGCCCATAAATCTTTAGTCTGTGGCTCGTAACAGTAGTAAAAATGGTAACCCAAACTAATAATACATAGTATAAATGTGTGTCAAATTTTCTGTGCGCCCCCATAAAATGGTTAATGTATCACAAAGTTTCCGCCTGCGAGAAATCTCCCATCATAAATAAACCTTATCCAATTTTCCACTAAGAAGGGAAAATTCAAAAGTAATTATACCATTTAATGAATTTTGTGTTATTTTTATAGTTGGACGGTTCCACTCATGCGGCGAAGATCTCTTCATCTATCGGAGGAGTGGCTTATAATATGACAAGTTGTATGAACAAGCTTGGGGGTTCTCCAATCTTGCTGACCAGCTCTACGGGAGGAAGAAGTCCTGAGTTTGCAAAATCAGCGGCTTCAGTACCTCCAGCTTGTTATATGGCAATACTGAGTAATAAAGGTGAATGCCATGTTGGATTTGGAGATATGGAAGCTCACCAAACAATCACACCTAAACTGGTAATTACATATGTTAATTTATTAAATAGATTCAATCAATCACTACTAATGTCCATGTAGACCAAATCTGAATAATAATATTTATTAGCTTAGTATTAATCTGAAAAATCACTTATTTCCACGTGTATTTAAATATTTAATTAAATGTGTATTTGTTTATTGAAAGACTTAATTCCAAATTCACTCTTTACTTTATTTTACCTTTAGTTATTTCTTCTGATAGTAAATTTATCGTTTATGGCTACTGAGGATTAACTTAAACTTAAAGGCTAAACCATAACAATAGCCGACGATCGTTTCATAATTTCACCCCAGAAATCCTTCAGTAAATTTGTATACTATGAGCCTCCGAGAGTCTTGATATAATGTTTGCCCCTATAAAGTGAATATATCATTCTTTCAATAGAAAAATAAACCACATAAGATTAGGAACTAACGAAAAAATAGCAATCGTGTCGTATTTCAAGTTAATTCTAACACTTTATTGCTCTTAAAGCCATAATCAGATATTGGACTATAGGGCAATAAATATAAAGTTGATAAAATCGCCTCTTTCTGACTAATCTATATACCTATTTTTTCCTCGGAAGTTTTATTTTCTTAATTTATAGTTATTTTCACAACATTAAAGGCCACTCTAAAATGTCTTCATAATATATCGAAACTATAATTCATAATTAAGCTACTTGGTTAAGATAAAACATTGTTATTTCATCATTATCGTCATGGTGATGCTAAAAAATCGTTAGGCTTTTGCGATCGCATAATTTTTAGGAAATCTCGATCCAGATTTACCAACTCTAAATATTAATGAGGCGATTATTGAGTCGAATAGATGCCGTGTAACTCTTGGTTAAATTGACTTTATTTTAACTTTTAAAAAAATGACTGTATTCACACATATTTTTGAGTGGTGTATATTTTTTATTCCAACCATATTCGTAAGATTTCTAAATTATATTCATAATTTTACTTATATAAATAATATTTGTATTTTATTTGTTGCAGATTAAGGATAACATAGAGTATTTTGAAAAGGCGCCATTGATCATTATGGATGGAAATGTGCCAATAGAAACCATGGAATACGTTATGGATTTGGCCGAGGAACTTAAAAAGCCCGGTGAGTTTATTTTTAATCTGCTAATTATAATTGAATATGGTCATTATCGGACACTTTGCAAGATGTAAATAATACTTCATTGTAAAGATGGGTAAAAAAATAATATTTGTCCGATCGAGCGTTCGTATGATAAGTGCTTTAGACGCGGTGACGCCGACTTTATGGTTCGTCTATCGTGAATTCGATTCAATGGAATTTTGCATAGAAAGAAGCTATCGTGGGTGGATTTTATGGAGCCTTCTATTCGAGGAAAATCAATTGTAGCTTTTATTACAGGACTGCCCTACCATGACATGCCATGCCTTAACGTATATATTATACTCTCGTTACTCTCTATGCAATTCACTCTTTCCGTAAACAATACATACTAATTTTGCAACACGATTCTATATAATAAGAAAATAAAAACATTTGCTACAAAGCATCATAATTTTCCAGCAATTTATTGACTTTAATAACGTTAAAAATATCGTAATTTATTATTCTTTTCACATGATAATAATGTACACATGAGTGCATATCGATCTATGGTTACTGCGCCATAATTTATATTCTCAAAATAGATTTTAGATTAAAATAAAGTTTATTACCTTCAATATAAATATACGGCTTGGCATATATATTATAAATTTGTGAATGAATTTAATTGCCCGTTTTCATGGTGAAATTTGAATTATTGATACCGTATCCATTTATTGTTAGTATTTAGTCGTAAAAATATCAAAGAACATGGATGTGCTTAAGTGACTTTCAATTTAAAATGCTGAAGAAGCTTTTTCTGTTTACATATTACATTCCAACTGTGTATCTTTTGTGAGCCCTCAAATATTATTAACACATTTATTAATGCTACTAAATCGGGTTTGCGTATTTATTTGTGATCTTGTGTTGCTCGTATTCGTAGTTGATAAATTTCGCGAAGCCTGAATTTCTCATTTTTGTAATTAACTTATTCATCATTTATTTACGGAAAAACTAAAATAAACAAGCTTGATTGTAATCTTGAAAATCTCTATAGATTTATATTGGGTATTATTAATAAATAGTTTTTAATTTGATCCGAAACGTTATATTGTTAGAGCACGATTATGAAAGATATACATATTTTCAGAAGGGGGATTGAGAAATTGAAGTTTTGATTGTAAAAGCATTCGGAAATATGGATGGTTTGATATAAAGCTGGCGTTGCATTTTATGATCGCGTGATCCTGGTTCACATCGCTGCATATGATTCTAAAACATTATTCATAAGAAAATATGTATTTCAGCTGTGCCTGTCCTCATAATATTGTAGGGGAGACAAACACTCTGTAGATCAATATTATACAATATGTAATATTTCCGTATCATCGTGTGAGCATCATGTCAAATTATTTTATTTTATTTTATGTGTAGAACGTTAAGAATCTGTGCCATCAATTACGGTTTATACAATGTTGGCATGTCGACACGAAGCGCAGTCACGAATTGTGTGAAAAATTGACTGCAATCCAATACTTCTACGATCCACGCCGCAAATTTATCCATTTTATAACCATGATCATAAAACAAATAGTTAGACTGAAAAGCTCTTAGCCCCTCGAATGAGGTCTTGCTTTACGAGCTTCTCTTCAAATACTATATGACTGTGTATACTGAATGGCTCATGATAATTTATTATCATACTGCAATTGAAAATGTCAACTATGTAGGTTATTCTTTAATTCTTAATAATATTTAAAGTAATTTGCTGATAAAGGCAGAGTATTGACATTGTAACATTTAATTTACACATTTCTTCTCTCTTTTTCGTTGCCAAATACATACTTCATGTAATTGCAGTATATCAACAAAAATGCTGATCCTGCAAATCTTCATACAGTCTCTTTTTTAATGCAATGATTAATCGGTCCTTCGGGACTTTGCAGTATATTTTTCCACCCTTTTCTGTCTGTTGCTCCTCATCGAGGGTTCTGACGTCTGTCTTTTATTCGATGGTGTCAGTCTTTTATCTATTTCTCTTTTTAGATTGAAGAATGTGAGACAATGCTATGTCATAAATTTATTTCATTCTACCTAAGTAAATTACGTATTTTATTATCAGATTCATAATTAAAATGCCATTGTATTATTTTAAAGTTTATTAGGTACAAAATTAATATTCATAACATTGTAAAACTTATTGTTTCTAATGGACGGATGAAACATAAGCTTGTGTCAAAGGCACATGCGTAAAAATTTATATAAAAGTGTGTATATAATGAAAAATGCATTTTATATTTGCATGTACTAAAATAGTGCTTGATCAACAACGCTTAGAGGGAATGTTCATCTCGCACGTCTAAATTATTGTACAAAATAGAATTGAAAGAAATATATAATTTCAATACTTTGTACATAGGTCAATCATTTGTGCTAAATCGGAAAACATAACAGTAAGTCTATTTTTCGGGTTAAATTATTCACACATTCAATACAACAAACAAAAACATATTAAAATGAGATTCAAGAATAATAATTGATAATATGAGATTTTAAAATGACAATTATGGAATTTATTTATGATAAATTGGCTAAGGGCACTTTGTGAAATTTGTAATTTTGTTGTTCATCAATAGTGATAGGAATAAAAATCAGCTCTGATGTGATAAAATATAGAACTTAGATATATCCTGATCGATGTGAGTAAGTGTGACTTCCTGGGCCCGAGTGTGTATCTTGCATTTGCATTTGCATCACAAGATTTTTGGCTTCTCTGCGGCTTTCGTATAGTCGTTTCGTTTCTAAATATAACAGGAATGCAGCAGCCCCTATTTTAACATTTTGTTTATTACAAGTTACTTCATTATAAATTAAATTAAATATTATTTACTCACCGAAAAGCATGAATGAAACGACAGCCAATGCATAAGACCATGACAACACATTAAATGCTGGATTCAAAAGCCAATCTCGACGGTAACAGTTTCCACCGAATATTGCAACGGCCAGGAACAAAAAGAAACCTAAATAAAATACACATTTTGATCACACAAGAATATTAAGCATCAATGTAATCTAGGGAAAGTACTCACTTGTGCCGGCAGTGCAACTGAAACTAACACCGATGTAAATCCATTCATATCTTAAGACTGATTGCAATGGCCAACGAGTCACAACCATTGCCAAGGATAATTGGGCAATAAGCGAGCCAATAAAACCCAAAGTCACTAAGGCTTGAACGAGCATGAGCCATCCAGGCAACAAATATTCTCTTATCACATAGTATTCCTAAAAATAATACAATTATTATATTATTATATTTTACAAAATATAAAATAAAATTATCATACCTGGCTGAATATGTAGTGGCAACCGTCAAATAATTTGTCAAATTGATATGATGGAAATCGGAATCTTTCAAAACAGTACTCCCACAGGCCCATGTTCTTGAAGGTGGAAAACATTTCAGGATAGGATTCTATCCAATATGGGCTTGAGAAAGACATAAGCAAGAGCATGCCTGCTATAAATGTCAGCAGGGCTCCGTAAACTGTGCCATCTGAAAAGATAAATTTGAAACAGTTGAAAATTAATATATTTCAATTGTTGAATTGGATATTGAAGTTTAAACTCGCTTATTAAAATATGCTTAAAAGCTTAACAATATGTTAATCTTAGGTTTGTTAAGTGATTCATTTTTAGGGCGGGAAAGCATTTTGTTGGTTGAATTGCTAACACTAATGTTAACATAGTATTTTCATAATACAAATCAGAGAGTTCATTCATTTGGATTTATTAAAACCTTAATGGATATAATACTTATGCTGGACATGTCGACTGTAGTAATTAAAAGTGGATTGATTGGATGATGCATTTGATAAAGAGGGAGTCTAGGTAGACCGCCAAAATAATGAATTGCGTGATAATGACAAAGGATCAACGATGCAGGAAAATGATTTAAAAAGGCTTTCATTCAGAACCGAATAGAAACAGGATGAGTTAGTCATTCAAATAAATATAAAGATCTTGACTTATCTAGAGTTGATAAATGTATAGTTTAATTTAACTTAAAAATGTGTTTTAGGTTTTTTCATGTATCGTGTAGCTTTTATACAGGAACAATTTAATAAAATGTCGCGTCATTAATCAAGCTGACTGTGATAGATTGTTTTGTTTGTTGATTTAATTGGTGGATGAACCAATTAGGTTGAATGTTCATTGGTAAAGAATATAGTAATGAATAGATTTTCCGGTGGCGATATATTGCAGTTAAAAATATGGCAAGGATAATGATGGTAGTGCAATACTGACTGGTGGCTTTAGGATATTCGTTATCTGCAGCAACCATGATTGTGATTGTTCAACTGATCTACTGACACACCCACTGACACATTGTTTTGACTGCGTTATGGCAACACTATTCAAACTGTGGCTCGCTATCGTTAACATACATATATGGCGCTCAAATTAAATCCTTGATTATATTTTATTTCAAAAGTCAAAACTGATCATCTCTTTATTATTTAACTTAAAAAAATACCACCTGTCCAAATCACTGGTTAGAATCATCATACTTGCAAATACAACTTGTATAATTTTCCTCTACTCACTATTGTACTAGCATATATTATCCTTTTGATTTTTCATTTTTCTCCCTATCTTCTCACACTTTTGTGATAGGTACACATAAAAATATTCACCCTACGTTTTCCTTCTAATCAAAACTCTGTACCATTTCAATAATTAATAATATTTCAATTGATTAATATTATGAAGACATGGTCTCGACCAAAAGTGAGACCAAAGTTTGATCGTTGATAAAAAAAAACAATATTTCATAGTCTATTTATTTTAAAATTCAAATATTTATACAAAAAATCTTACATAAGGCAGCTTTATGTTGTGTACAATAGCACAACATACATATTACTAAGATCAAAAAATGGACGGAATGGATTGATTGAGATTCAATAATCACCGTGCAATTGTGATAAAATATCTTTGTGCAGTAATATTATGAACAATTACAAGAAATACCATTTAGACTAGTCATGAAAAATATAACTATGGATATTCTTATTATTTAAATATTGTAGAATTACACTATTTGTACTGACAATTATATTGAACAGAATGTCGGACGGAAAGTGTGGCATACAATTTCTTAATTTGCACATTTATAATTTGGTCACTTATTTTCAGACATGATATATTAACTTATACATTATTTATTGATAAAGATTATTTTAAAAAAAAACTAAAATACGCAAGTTGTATGCAGTCAATATTTTAAAAACTAAAGAACTTAAACATATTATATGGAATAAACAATTAACATGTTTTTAAAAGAAAAAAATACTATAATTAAAGCACAACTCCAAAGACAATGATTTAAATAATAATTAATCAATCAAACAAATACATTCAACAAGTGACATTTAAAATATTAATAATTATATATTTATTCCTAAATACCAAAGGCACTTTATGCTTTCGTCTCTTGTTCCAATTCGAATCTTGCATTAGATTCTCTCAGCTTGTCCCTCTTTTTCTTCTGTATGCGACTTTCGGTTAAGAACAAAGCGGCAGCGATACAACATGCGGTTGCCCCAATTATGCCGAGGACAAATGACCAACCTGTGATTTTTTTAAATTAATATTTTACTATAATTAAAAACTACTATATATTTAATTTAAAGTTACCAAAGAAATTATTTGCGTGTTCAGGCATCCATTTGTCAGTGTTTCCGAAGACTGCGAATACCAAAACGGCTAATAAACCAGATAATCCTAAATAAAACAATGAATACAGATGTGAAGAATTACACAATTATCACAATATATATAAATACAAACCAGAGCCGAGAAGTAAATATCCAATTCCTTTGATCAATTGTAAGAACCGATCTTGATCCGGACCACAGCACAAGAAGAATATTAATATAAGCACTGTGGACACTAAAACTCCCATGAAACACAGTGTGTAAAACAATTGAGTAGCAATCATGAAAGCTGAAAAAAGTTTTAAATAAAATATTTGAAATTTATAATAAAATTTTATAAATATTTACGTGGAAGAAGGAAGCCTCTGATTTTGTCATATCCAGCAGTAAATGGATCGTAGACCCATCTACAACCCACAAAGAAACGTCTTTGATAATCATCGAGGGGATCTGGTAAAGATCTGAAGCAATGCACCCACAGACCGAGTCTACAAAAATATATATAAATAACATAACAATCATTCGAAATTGTTAGAATGACATATTTGTTGAATAATATTACTTCTCTAATTTGGCACCGGTTATTCTATAATCGCTCACCAACCAGCTCGGGGTGGTGAATGCAAGTATAACAGCTATTAATGCAATAACGAAAATACCAATGGCACAATTTCCAGCTAAGCTTCGATTCTTCATGGTCACGTTTTCATCAAATCTTCTGGAAGAATAAAATAAATGTCTCATCATTCATGACTCAATTTTACCACAACTATTATAAACAGTAAATATTTTACATATTAATATGAGGCGTATAGCACAATAACCACAAATACACCAAAAGTGTTTTTTTTTTTTGGAGTAGAGTTTTTATATTTTGTATTCCCAGTAATATGCTTATATTCAAAAACTCATATTTATGAACAGTGAAAATGATATTTTTCAAAATACTTTCTACCATAATATATTTTCCAAATAAAAAAGATATAATCCTGGCAGCTTTGAAGTTATTATTTATTCTACATTATATATGAACTCCATACATTTTTTTAAATCAATATTGACCATTAATAATGGAGTTTCTAATTGAAATACGTTTTAAAAAGTTTGCCAAAGTAGGAACTAATTTTTATGGCAATTAGTTGAACTTACAATCTTTATTTGGAATACAGTGTTAAATGTAAAATATCAAGTTTTCTATGATGAAGTAAAATTATTATTTGTTTATGATTTAACGGCTGGAGAACAACAGAACAGTGTTTTTAGTGGAAACACCATAAGTTACAAAAGAGCCGTCAAGTAAATGGACATAATAGCATTACATATAATAGTGTGTCATTGAATAGTGTAGGTAAATGTTGCTCAAGAACAAAACACTGCATTTAAAGTTCCCACCGTTTTTAAGTAATTACAAAACAACCTTGCAGAGATCTTACACTCTGTACTATCAAGTGTTATAGTATATTAAATCAAATATCTAAGCAGGCTTTGAAATATTTCACAATGCCATTTGATATTGGAGAGATTAGTTTTATGAATGAGTAGTTAGACAATCAACAATCAAATGTCTTGTACATGTGTGGAAAAATCTATTGTTAAAGAAATACACGACACACTCAAACAATGCAAGTGCATATAAATATCTCACATACACGAGTTTTCTTTGAACATTATGCATAAGTAATAAAAATATATTACTAGAATAGTTACAGAACACTATTATCTTCATCATAAAAATCGGATTTGACTTGAAAATTGAACTCGTTGGGGATTTGAAATATTGTTGATGGAAAATATTGGTTAAAAAAAATGGAACTCAATGAATACGTTCCTGTTGCATATTTATTTATCTAAATACATAGTTTGATAATCATTATGATAATTTAATGAATTGATACATTTTAATTTTCCTTAGAGAATTTCCAGTGATATATTATAAAGGGATACACTATATTCTAGGTATTCAATACTATGACTTGCAATACATATAGCATATGTTTTTAGGATGTTCAGATAACTTTTTTATTGTTATTAGTTTAAATTTATGTGTGACTCATCTACGCTACAATAAAATTATATAAATAAATTTAATATATTGGTTATCTGGTACGAAAAAGGCTTACAACGGAAAGAATTTGATTATCATTTTAAACAAGTTATGCATAACATTAATTGACACCTCGGTAAAAACTATTAGAAGTGCAATCAGCATCAAATGAAATATTGTTAAGGTGTATGCATTTGATTGTAATTCAGTAAGAGAGTCAGAATAGTTAATGTAATGTTTTGTATGAAATACTCAAAAATGGGAAGTTTTCTGTAATGGTCGAGTAATTGATTAGAATGTGGATGCAGTGCAGTACCTTGGGGCTGATGCAGACGCGGGCAGGAAGGGGGCGGTGGCGGCTGTGGAGTGTTTAGGAGTAACAGGATCGGAGAATCTGGAGGAGGTGTTCACTGCGGCTACCATGACCAGCGCCACACTACTACGAGCCGCGCCCTCGAAACACTCAACTGTCACTTTCGCTTCTCAAAACTTTGTTTGTGCATACATACATACTATCCTTCATTGTCTTCGAACGACTAATATTTATTTTTCATATTATTCAACAAACTCACTCTCATTTCGTATTTATTTATACTAAATATACGAAGATAAAAAATCAAACAATTAGAATACATTAAGGTTTAGGTTGTGTGGAAAGAGTAAATTATGATAGCGATACATGTAGTAAAAAAAAAAAGTTTATTTGTAAAAATAATGACATTGGACGGAATACATCATAGTACTTATAAATCTAAAAGGCACTTAAATATTACATGATTTTCAAAGATCCTTAAAATATTGTAAAACTTAGAAATAAACTACATAATATCTCTATTATATTTGTACATAGGCTATAAAAAATTGTGTAAAACAGTCAAACATAATCTTACATATTGAACAAGTGTGTAAAAATGCACAAAGATGTGAAAATATTAAAAATGATCACAGTTGATCGAATGTTGTGTTAAATTGAGATTAGACAATTAAAAATTAATTATTGTTTAAATGTCAGTGTGACCGCCAATGTAGGCTACTTTTCTCTCCTCTAATCCGTAAGAAGATTGTTCTCTGCTTTGTATTTCTTGAAGACGCTTGTATTTGTGAACTCTGGCTTCGATGAGAAACAAAATACCAGATGGAAATAGTAAGAGTACGCCAATAGTGCCCAGAGCATATGCCCAACCAATATCGTTGTGTTCCCAATGAGGCATCCAATCTCTTCCATCGCCGTATGCACCAAAGATGATCACAGATATTAAGCCACTTACTCCTAAGATAAAAATATATTTCATTAACGTTTCATTTATGACAATAAAATAAACAAAACTACCTCCAAATACAATAGTAGCTCCGAGAGTCAGCAACAGAGTAATGAAACGGTCATTGTTTTTAGAGCAAGTGCAGTAAAGTAGCAATAAAAGAATGGCAACTAGACACAATGTAAATGTCACTGTAAAGAAGAACTGCGTAGCCACAAAGAATGCCGGTAGAAGCAAGTCATGTATGATGTAGTATTCCTCTTCAAAAATCCACCAACAGCTATTAAAATGCACATCGGGATACCAAAAACGCTGGTCAGTAAAGTTATGAAAACAGACTTCCCAAAGACCTACAAATCAAATATTTATTGGATTAGAATTTTGTTCTTTAGCAATTTGCGTTGTTTCGAGATATACTAACCGAGTTTTAAAAACTTTGGTTTGATGAGTTTGCCATCAGTAACGAGCCAATATGGAGACACGAAGGATATGAGAATAAGAAGAGCTGCTGCGGCAAACATAAGCCCCGCCCACGTTACAACTTTACTGACGTGCATTTTTATTTGCAAATATTTTAAATACTGTTAGAGTTGATTACAGCCACACCCCCTGTCACGCCCAACTGTCAATTGTTTACAACGCCTGTGTTACCAGCGATATAAATTATATTACTCACCAATTGACATACATACCATTCCTTGTGTGTTGTACTGTCTTCATTTCTATTTAAAGCTTTTTATTCACATGAAACGTATACATGTTGCAAAAACATGGTATGGAATCAACGCCTTCTTGTATATTTAGTCGATATAGATGGAATCAGGATGGAATAGATTGGTAAATTTGTACTACGAAATGTTTAAAAAATCAATTCTTCTATAACTTGGATTTTGGTGTTGTGTGTTCTTCGCGATATTTTATTATCGTAAAGTTTGACCTATTTTAAAAAAAAATACAGATGACAATCGAAAAAGATCACAAATATTTTCCTTCATTTTTCTTCAGAATAAAGAGCTTTCAATGTATGTAATCTTCACTAAACTAAATTTTATTTATTTTCAGTGTTTTTTGAACCAACGGATCGAAGAAAAGCAGTCAAACCATTTTTATCTAAAAAACCACGGAAAACGACATTTGCAAGTCCAAATTTAAACGAACTTCTTGCTATTTTGAATCATAAAAATAAATCACAATTTACAGAAAATGAAGATTTAGAATACATTCTCAAGAATATTCATCCCGCTCTGGAGCTTGTGGAGACTTTAATAGTTACTTTGGGTAAAAAAGGTGTTCTTTTAATACGGAGAGGCAAAAGTTGTGATACTTTCTTTGAAATAAAAAATGGAAGAACATTATTTAAAAATATGGGTGAATCTAAACTATCTGCGAGAATGTACAAGCCGAGAGTAATTGAAAGTATTGTAAATGTATCGGGTGCGGGAGATTGTTTTGCTTCTGCATTTATATTATCCATGTTGCACGGATACAGTGAAGAGTGCTGTGTAGAAAATGGATTTGCAGCAGCAAATAGTGCATTGACATCCAATTTTGCTGTACCAGATGATATTTACAACATAAAACTGAAAGTATCCACTAAATGCGAATACAAAGATGTCACTGATTGGATGTAATTGTAATAAAAATTCAATTTGTAAATAAAAATTTATTATTCAAAATTCTAATTAAACATTTTTTCTAATTCAAGATTTTCAGATTCAAATATTTGTTTTCTATTATTTTCAGTATTCCAAATATCACTAAAACTAAAATTGTTATTGATTTCAACAAAATACAAAACCAAACTCAACAATTGCTTTCTTGAAATACAATCCAATGTTATATCATCTAATTTATTATTTAATTGGCTTTTATCACAGAGTAAATTATTTAAAACTTTTTCAATACTATCTAAGGGATACAAAACAATTTGTAGATTATTAAAAATATCCGATATTTTAAATTGCTTTTTTAAATATTCACAGATAATATTTACATGGCTTAATGGAACATGGATGAAATGATTGTGCTTAGAGAGTTCCTTCGATATTTCTTTTACTGAATATTGTTCTTGTAGTATAAGATGAATCTGTTCAGCAATTTTAGGGTTTTTCTTTTCATTTAACTTCTTCTTGAAATTGTCATATCTCTTTTCAGGTCCAACGTATATATCTAAACTAGCAAATTTTCTGTTACTGCTTTCCAAGTTTTCAAATCGATAGTCAACTTTTTGTTTGAAAATAATGAGTTTCAATATTCTAGGATGTTTATAGAAATGCTTGAAATCTGGCATATTGGATATTTCAGTCAGTCTTGACTTTACAGTGTCATAACTTAGTGAAAATATATTGAAACAGTTTCTTTGACTCTCATCAGGTATTCCAAAGTGACTAAGCAAACTTTGTATTTTTAATATTGACTCGTAGTTGATTACTAGAAGTGATGGTTGTTTTCGAATAATTTCTTTAATATCAATGCCTCCGATGTATTTAACTTTTTTCAGTAACATTCGGATATTATCTGATTTTACATATAAAATTGCAAAATTTCGGTTTATTTTTTCATTTGGTACTTGAATCACATTTTTTATCAAATGAAAAGTATCATTTATTTCTGTTAATGGTCTGTGTTTAATATTTGGATATTTGATTACTGAAGAGTCAAATTTCTCTATAGGAAAGTTCAAATTAAGTTCTATAAATCTACATAAAATTCTCATTCTCATTTCATATAGAGTAGTATCATCTGAAATAGATTTTTGCATCGGTGGAAATGTCGGCCAAGGTGAAAGGTATTTGAAAAGGTTTTCTTGAACATCATGATTAATAGGGATATATTTATTCTGTTTCAAGCTTTTGATAGTTCTTCTCATCACAATATTTAAATAGGAAGCCAATATTTCCATTGTTAAATTGTTGAAACCACATTCTTTCAAAACTAGTTCACGATATTTCAATATATTATGATGGGTGACCAACAAAGTAGGATTTTTAAGTAAGCTTGTTAAATTAAACTCTTCGTATTTTGATAAAAAATCAATCACCTCATTCAAATTTTTCTCACTTACATTATTTATTCCCGGATTTCGTAAAAGAAGAAGTTGAATTTTCGTTTTATTTCGCAATCGTTTACACAAAATATTATATGCCACACTTTCAGATTCTGGAGCAATTGAATGATTTCTGAATATTCTTTTGAATGCTTCGTTACTCTTAAAAATTGAGAAAATATACAGACTTCTCATGATTGCAGTTATACATTAGTCAAATTAATATTTTCGAAAAATCTAACCTAAAGTATTTGACGTTTTAAAATATTGCCATACTATCAGAAATATGTTGCACACATTACCTATAAAATGAATTAAAATCCAAAAATTATGTTCGGTCTTATTTTCAGGGGTGTATTTGGAAAAAAATATGGTATTAAAAATGTAATTTTATATAAAATATATATATATATATATATATATATATATATATATATATATATATATATATATATATATATATATATATATATATATTATCCAAATTTACCAGTAATTGAACAATGTATTTTTATAGTCTTTAAATTCTATATTATTTGAAAGCTAAATACAAATTGAAAAATGAAATTAACATTGCATTGATAAATGAAATGATACGTCAGTAGTAGAAAAAGCTGTGGGAGGTGACAGTTCTGATAACGCCGGTCCTGTCTCCGTAAAATAGCCAAGATGATGATTTACAAAACCAGTATAATTCATCAACTGTGTCTTATTTACTTTTGGATCACTGTTACTACAGGTAAAATATGGTTTCGTATATTTTTTAATTGATACTTTGTGTACTACAATTATGTTCGTTTCATTGGTACACGTGTACTTTCATTTATTTAAAGTTATCCCTTTATTTTAATAATCCAGATCTAATGAATAATTTCTTATTATTTGCATGAATTATTTTCAATTAAAAAACAATTTTTTCGAGACCATTTGCATAATAAATCTTACCTATTTTCAGCATATAAAACTGATTTCGTCACTTGTGGTTCGGTATTGAAGTTAGTCAACGTTGATTTGAGATTACGACTTCATTCCCACAGTGTTCAATATGGAACAGGTTCTGGCCAGCAATCGGTTACTGCTACAGAAACACAAGAAGATGTCAACAGCAATTGGCAAGTGAATCCGGAAACAGGAAAACAATGTAAAAGAGGGTAAGAGAAAGGCGAATCATTAATTGTATTTATTTTCTTGCTTATTCAAAAATATTTACTTAACAGAGAACCCATCAAGTGTGGAAGCATTATTCGATTAAGTCATTTGGAGACTAAAAAAAATCTGCATTCTCATCGATTTTCATCGCCCCTTTCCGGGAACCAAGAAGTTTCATGTTATGGAGATGAAAAAGGAGTAGGTGATAGTGGAGATCACTGGACTCTGGTTTGCAATAATGATTTTTGGAGAAGAGATTCCCCCGTTAAATTCAAACACGTGGATACAGATGTGTAGGTTTTCTTTTTTCTTTTTTTTGAACAGTAAAAATGAAGTAATAATTAATTGTCATGAAAGTGATTTGCTCAATAATAACCACGTATAATCTTAAGGAGACAACAAAGTAATTTGGATATTTTAGATAAAAAATTCTAATATTTTTATTGTTGATTAAAACCACGTTTGTATAATCAAAAAAAGTATAATAAACTACTGTTACATTTGGAAAATCTCATTACTATAAAAGTAAAAAGAGTATGTCTATGTTAACCATTATTATGATTACTTTATGTATTTGTACATATTCTGATATTCTTGAAAATTAATAATTTAAAATAGTTCGATTTGGAAATGTTTATTTATGTGAATACTTATTACTCCAAGCATTCTTTAAAGAATTTCTAATATAAATTGATTGTTTGCATTTTTTATGTGTATTAATTTTATTCATTTAAATTGTAGTTATCTTGCTGGTTCCGGTAGAACATTTGGTCGACCCATTAACGGTCAAGGAGAAGTTGTAGGTGTGACTTCTATTTATGGATCCTACACTGACTGGCAAGTCAAGGAAGGACTCTTCATCCATCCTAATGATTTAGGAGAAAACAGAGCAGCATTTAGACATACAGAATTATAAACATTCCTAGCAAATTGTGTGTTTAGTTTATTTTATAGTGTATACGTGTGTGTGAGTGTTTGTATATAATTGACACTACTATGACAATTATCCCTATTTATTGGAAATAGATGAGTAAATTGAAAAAATGGCAATATCATATGATTTTATATAATATAAAATAATTGTATCACTTCACAAATGCATAATTACAATCTTGTCAAAATGTTTTCAGCACAAAATACTGTATTCAAAGTTCTTTGTTACTTAAAAACTATTTATAAAATGTGATAAATTTAAGCACTATTTTTATTATTTATCATATTCATAGTTTGGTAACCACTTTTTACAATTGTTACTTCCACATAAACACTTTGTTAAGTTATTAATGGTAACGCTGTCAACTTTTCCATAACTGAATGTGAGTTCTTCAAATTTGTTAATATCTCTATTGGCAAACAAACATAACTTTGGTATTGGACAATCAACTCTGATTGGAATCATGGTACAGTTTGGATCGCAGCTGTGGTTCATGTATCTCCCTATATTTCCAAAACTGCTCGGGTCCACAAAGGTTTGCATTAAATCGGATTTTGAAAACTCATTTAGACACATAATGTAATTCTTTAAACCTCTTGCGCAATTAGTGTTATTACGCTTTACGGCTTGTGATTTTGTTAGTATTTCTCCAGCATATTCACAAATGAATGTTCCTTTTTTTATAAAAGCATCGGTGATCAAACAAAGGCCTTTGGAACTTGTACCTTCTGTTGGATTGTGGGGTGATATTCTTAAATATTTTCTCGGGCCGAATTGCACAAGTCTATTTCTGCAAGAAATATCACACGAACACAGTTCATTACACTCAAAAATTACATTATCATTCTCCAAAAAATATTCATTCAGTAATAATTGATTATCCACATGTACGTAGTATTCAATATTTGAATGAATACAAGAACATTTTGAAGAAGTGCATTTATCATCACAAGCACACTGTGAATTTATTTGGGTATTAAATTCTTCTGACAATTTTATTTTATCTTCATCCGAATCACACAAATCTGATGCTAATATATTCTCTGTTATGTAATAAAGTCGGCTATCAATATGATAATAGTTATCTTCGAAATGTTCATATTCCATGAGAACTGTTATTGATCTCGGATATCTTGTCTATTTTTAGCAAATATATAATTTATTATCATTTAAGTGCAGAATAATATATGTTTAAGCTTTTAGTGAATGATTCGTTATTGTTCGTAATGCTTCAATGAAATAGTAACCTTCCCAAGTTGACGAGAGTCATCTGTCAAAATGGTGTACCAGTGTTGCTATAAATATTAAACTTTATCATTTAAATTGTATTCACATTTTACCTTACATCTATGCATTTTACACTGTTTGCGATGAGACATTTTAAAAGTTCAAGGAGATTGCATACCACCTGGCAATTTATTTATAATCGGGTTTTATTGTGAATATGACGAAAAAATTTTAACACAAACATAAATTTGTTTCATCTCAAATTACAATTGAAGACCTTGGTGGAAATGCAGCAGTTCTCACAAGAATTTGTTTTTTCAATAGAGACTAAGGACATGTCTTTATATAGAAATGTATTGAAAAGTGTGATTTTTGAAATGTTTTTCCTAACGATTTATAATATATCTGAGCAATAAAATCATTATGAATTTTTTTGGATATCTGCTGTTTTTCCACGTAAAAAAATGTCGCAAACGTATCAAAGAATCTATTTAAAAAAGGCGCAGCGCTTTCATGTTATTTTATCATTAGGTAAAATATTTAATTGATATATTTTCTACTTGCCCATCACATTTTTTGAAATGATTATATAAAGAATAAAAGAAAAACGTACAGATAACTGATTTATTTGTATAACATTAGGTATTTACAGTTACAGTTTTTTAGGTAGAAATGAAACGTTTGACTCATTTCAAATATATTATATAATAAAATAATTTAAAAAGGTGCTCCATATTCCTTGCTGGGGCGTGGTTTTGGGTAACTTTCGGGGAAATACTGGGTTGGTGCTGGGGCTGGAGCAGAAAATTTAGGTGGTCCATATTCATTGAAAGGTTGTTGGAATGAAGGAGCTGGAGCTGAAGAAGGAACAGAGAATGATGGTCCGGAGTAGGACGGGGCTGGGGCTGAAGAAGGAACAGAGAATGAAGGACCAGAATAGGATGGAGCTGGGGCTGAAGAAGGAACAGAGAATGAAGGTCCGGAATAGGACGGTGCTGGGGCTGAAACATATGATGGTACATTAACACCGGAATATGTCGATTCGAATGAGTGAGAAGGTCCGGAGTAAGAATGTTCAGAGGAGTGTGAAGGTGCAGAATAAGATGGTCCAGAGTAAGATGGGGCTGGGGCTGAAACTGGGCCAGCATAAGACGGTACAATCAAACCAGTAGCATGATGTCCTCCGTGAGATCCGGAATAAGATGACTCGGACGAGTGGGAAGGTGCGGAATAAGATGGTCCAGAGGAGAATGAGGCGCCGGAATACGAGGGTCCTGAGCTGTAAGAGTGAGTAGGGGCAGAGAAGGAGGGACCAGCAGGAGCTGAGTGAGAATGCTCAGTGTGAGAATGATGGTGGCCTGTAGAATGGCTAGGGGCGAATGAAGGTCCAGATGAATATCCACCATCGGAATGGTATGTAGAATCTACGTTGTAAGATGGTCCACTGACAACTGATTGGGTAGAGAATGAAGGTCCAGCTGAATGAGACGGACCAGATGAGAAGGAGTGGCTTGAGAATGATGGTCCACTTGAATAGGAAGGTCCTTGGGCGAACGATTGTGTAGAGTAGGCTGGCTGTGAAGTGAATACAGCTGATGGCTTTTGTGGGATGTATGACACAGAAGGAGCTACAAAGTTAGATTCTTGATTCCCGCTGATGACATCAAAAGATCCAGAATTTCCAGAATCCAGGTTGACTGAGGGTTTGGGGTAGCTGTAGCCTGTAGGAGGCTCTGCTGATACCAGAGCGGTCATAGCCAAAAGGCAAACCTGAAAATTAAACGATAATAATAAGAATACACATACAGACCAATGATGACTAATATTATAATGTGGAAGCTTGCACTTACGAAAGTTGAAGCAGCCATTTTGATATTGGTTTGAAGGTTCGCTGTGGACTGATGATCTGGTGCAATTCGCAAATCTTTTATACTCCACGCCGGCGATTCAAAATTTCAATATTATAATATCAAGTAATATCCTCCGCCTAAAACACACACACACACAACTATGCTAATATCAAAAACGAGTCGGATGATTCAAACAATTAAATGAGCTTACAATACTGGTGTACATAATATCGACGATCATATAGAATATATTTAAATAATTAGTTTCACATAATATCATATTATATAATCGCATAATGGAAGGAGTCATCACATGTATATCTACCGTTTTATTAATGGTCTTATGTTGAATGGAATCCTAAAACACTTTTACATAATGAGTCGACATTTGCCGATTGTCACCGTGTGCCATGTTTTTTTTACACACGGACATATTTTATTACATATTTTGTATGATGGCGATCATTTATCACAGACCTTTCGCAACTCTGTCAAAGCAGATGATTTAATTTCTTAACCCGCCATTTGTTAACTTTTAAGTGTAACGAACCCAAACTTAAAACAAAGAAATTTTCACCTGTTTCGAAATGGATCCGAAGGTATCCTCTAAAATGAAATGACATTCTGCAGATCAATAATCGCTAATTAATATTCTAAGATATGACATTTCACCTTCGAACGAGCCGCTTTTTATAATGCTTTTTTTATTTTTGACAATTTTCATTAGTGATAAAATGCAAAAAAAAATCTCTAACAGGATGTTCAGTGATGTTATTAACTGATCATTTTTGTATAACAGTATCATTTTATTTATAATATCTATAATGATAGTAAAAAGCCTGTTTAACTGAGAGAAATTCAACATTTTTCCGGTATAATTTGAGCGAAATTGTTTTTTTATTTGTAGAATAAATTACCAGAATCATCTTTACAAAAATATTTGAGAACTTTATATTGAATTGTCGAAAGCTGAAAGCTCACTATTATCGCAATTATTATTTTAATAAAAATACTATATATTTGTATGATATATACGTCCAAAGTGCTTTTGCTTGTATATACATATTTATTTGCAGTATGATTCTATGAAAAAAATAGAATACGATATCAAAAATAAAAAATACTACACTCTGGCTCGTTTTTTCTTTACACAATTTAATATTATGATAGAGAGCAAGCAAAAAAATATTTTTTATTTATTTCATCTAGGATTCTACTAAAAAAGTATTAGGTTAGGTCGAAATAATAAGTGCTGCTATTCTCAGGACCTAAAAAGGAAATATTTGTATCAAATACTCAAATAATTTGTATAAATATAAGGAGGTTTTTTTATAGTTTTAAAGACATTATTATATGTAGGTATATTATAAGTATTTGAAATGTTATGAATATTTTATGTTGTATCGATAATTGAATTTTAGATACATAAATAAATATTGGGGAAAAATATTTTTAGTCTATCATGTTCAAAATAATTTATCATTGGAATGGTATTACACATACTTTTTAATGCGAAAATGTCCGTAAAATGTTTTTACAAATGTTTAAATAATTATATAGGTACTTGATATTCTGAAATGTATTGATGCATTATTAATTATTTTACTTCAAGAAAGCAAACAAATCTTTTTATCTTTAAGTCTAAGTTATAATTGTGAAAAATAAAACAGTTTGATATAAACAAGATTTTATTATAAATATTAATACTGTTTATAATATGGTTGTGGTCTATGTCCTGTTTGTATTATACAGCTCGTTCAGATAGTCGTAAAAATAATAGTTAGGTCCTCTTTCGGGAGTCCTTTGGTTGTGATTATAAAGGGGAACAGGAGGCAGGGGATCAATTTGGGGAATATGTGGGTTCAGTTGCTTCTCAGTCACGGGATTTCCATAAGAATCATACTTAAGATCAGCACTTTGCCTTTTGTTTAATGCTGAAGTCTCGTGTTTTAGATTGTACTGGTCCAAGAATACATCCACAAGATTTACCAGTTCATTTTGAATTCCTCCAATTTTCACAGGTTGACTGCTCGCCGTCATTTCGAAGGGTGGAAGTTGATCAGAAGCAACTTCATTTTTAGGTTTCACAGATATGGTTATTGTATACTCATTACTATCGAATTGTTGGGGTAAGCTGTATATATAATCCGTGGAAGAAGCTTCCCCTTGAATTGTTTCAGGATGAGCAACTTGGTCGATGATACTTCTAAATTGAGGTGGCATAAAGTCGAATATATTGGAATCGGGAACACTTCTCATGACTTGAGGTTGTACTTGCACATCTGTTTTATGGAAAGGTTCTCCTATTGCGATACGATCTATCGACGGATCTTGAGCTTTCTCTCCCACCTCGAAAATATACGGATAGTCTTCATTGAGTTTATAATGTGTCGACTGGGAGAACGTTCGAGGATTATTATCTAAATAATAAGCGGGATTGTTGTATGCATCTGCAAATTGTACTGCGATCAGAAGTGCCTGCGAAAAAGGAGAAGAACGACAATGAATTGATGAGCTTAGAAAGCGATAAAGATAAAATATAAGGCGTAAAAGAGTTTCGTTTTCGTTTCGTGTCCAGCAACAAATAAAAACAAGGCATGTTAGATCCTTTTAGCCGATGCGTCATGATACATTATTTATGTGTCTTAAATCAAACGTTGTTTGTATGAAACCGCAGTTCATTTCGAAAGTTCAAACCGTGTGAAGTTTTAATGCACAATTGGATCGGTTCCACTTGACTAAAAAACACATATTTTTTATATAATATTTATACACATTGTGTAATCGAAAATTAGCATTTGGTGACTGGTTTTCTTTTTAACATATATTTAAGAGATTTAATTGATTATGAATATTGTTTCTTAGGCGATTTCGATATGTTAAATTAATACAGTGGAACCTCGATATATCGAATATCAATGGGGATCTTTAGAAATCGAAAAAAAATAGTTTGGATAATCAATGATGGAGATTTCAATGCATTTTCAACAGATTAAGATAGTTTAAAAATAACGTAAATAGATAGTTAAATAAAATTTTATTATTATATGTATAACAATTGATTATTACTCTTACTATTGGTGAAATACATTATCTAACAAAGGTATTCGACATTTATTTCTAATATAAGTAAATTTCCACACTTATGTTTTAGTAGCTCATACTTATTACGGTTCAATTATATTATAAGGATTTATATTCTAGGAAGAAGATTCTACAATAACTACAATAGAGAAAGTCACATAACCAGTGTAATAGAATGACTACAAAAATCTTAGCTAATTTGAATATGAAAATGAAAACATTTCGGTTGATCGTTTCAAACAAGTTTTACGGCGATTTTCTATTGTAAAATATTTAAAAAATATTAAATATATGGGTGTAAAAATTCATAAAAATCCAAAAAATATTAACATTTATTTAAAAAAACCTCAAGGCGTATACATACAATAAAATATAATTATTTTATTTAACTACCTATATATGTATTTATCAACTCTATTATTATAGAAGTTATAACATTTAATAGGGAAGGGATCCAATTATTATATTTTTAATAAACTAACACAATAATCTGAGAATTATTTTACCTATTCAAAATTATGAAAATGAAGGATCATTGTTATGGAAGCTTTGGTTTATAACATAATTGAAGACTTTGATGGAAAAACAGCAAGTATCACAAGAATCAATATTTTCAACAATGACTAAAAATATAATTATCTTGATATAGAAAGTATTTTCATAGGCTGTTTTATGCGACATGGGTGTTTTTTTTAAATGTTTTTTTTAATGATCTAACCGATAATATATAATATATCTGTGCAATTAAACCATTTCGTTAATTTTTGAACATCTGTTTTTTCCGCCTAAGGTTTCAATTGTTAAACATGCTTGTGGATAATATTAATATTATTTGTATGAACTCACAAAAATTCTCATAGTGTCCATGTTTATAAGTGTAATGTCAAGGCCAGACTGACTTTCTCTCACATTTCACCACTTTTATATCACACTTGCCCAGCGATTAAGGTTCACATTAAATATTATACGGTCGTGTATGAACAAACAGGTATTCTTTTTAATTTATGGCTGTACTTGGACTACTGACCATCTAACATTGGGAACAGACCCGCTTTTTGGGATTCTAATTTATTCATAGTGAATTTGTTTCCACATTGATCCCGAGGAGACTTGTAGGTTTGAGTGGGTGATTCTTTAATTTTATTTAGTTTCTGTGTGTAAAGTATCATCGATATACGACCTTCGTTAAAGAAGAAAGTCTAACAGAAGTGCTTGTCATAGTATTGTAATTTTTCCTTTATTTTGAATGGCAAAAATACCTTTGATATACATTTTTATGATATATGTACATCTAAGGACCTGGAATGGAATAATATTGTAATAATCACTGTATTTGTATCAAATATAATACAAATCTTCACATAATTTATCGATACTTGCACTAATTTAAATGAATATAACACGCATTAGCTTAAAAGGTCATAAAAAACTATTTCGATAAGTTTAAAATCTAATAAATGAGATAAAAATATTAATTTATCTGTAGCTTGAAAAGCTGCAACGGGTGTTTAAATAAATGGAGTTTTCCTAATTATTTTTTTTATTGTAAAACATATATTACTACTTTATTTTAATTTTAATATTCTGTTAAACCCATTTGGTTTTTAATATTTTTTAAATATTAACTGAATAAAAATATAAACGAATCTACATACATATACCTACTGATTTTCAACAGTCCATATTATGCACTCAATAATGAAAATATTTGTTTATTTTTATAATTATTATGAATTTAATATATGAAAAACTTAAGCAATTCTGTAATGTATGTACTTTTTTAATATTTTCTATGTCAAGCATTAGTTTACCTGTAATATTGGTAAATACAGAAGTGTGACTTATAATTTTTTTTTTGTGTAAGTAAATAAAAGGTGTTTGTCCATAAATTAAGAATTATTTAAGAACGTTCACGTCAAATATTATATTGAATATACCTGCATATTACGGAAATGTCATAGAAGAAAAAGGTAATTTTTGATAAAAAAAATGTGATCCAAGAAGTTTATCTGATGACGAACAACGAGTTTGGTCGAGAGTATACTTGTTTTTTTTATTAATTTTGGAATAAAAATATAGAATTTCATAATATATTGAATATCAAAAATGTTAATAAATATCATATAATATCAACAATGTTGTAAATGTTTTAAAGTTACAAAACGAAAAGACATATCATCTTTGTTTAATAATAATCTATATACATACATATAAAATTATATTATTTAATTCAGCATTTCCGCGTACATGAAATTAAAAAAAATCTTACCAGAAATTGAATAAAGAAAACAGTACAAGCTTCACGGTTATAATAAATATCTTTTGATTATTTCTACAACGCAAAGTGTATTAATCTTAAAAGCCTTTTTAAAAATAAGCTGTGGGCCTTTCCTTTACATCATTCACAAAAAGTATAAAACAATTCTGGATATTGCATGATTAATATGCGTCCGAATTGTAATAAATATCTTTAATCTACCGACCAGACACTTCGGCGTGTTGTGCCGAATGTATAATAAAATTATCATATCAATTCTACAAAAAAATATTAAAAAATGCATTCTAAATCATAATGCTAGAAAACAGTTTTCAAAGTACCCATTGTGAAATGTATTCTTTTATTTTACGATTGTCAGGTAATAAAAAATATTTGTGAAATAAAATTGTGAATGAAGTCATTCGCTATAATGTTATATTAAAAAAAATGAAAAAGGTTATTAAATTTTACTACATCTTCGAGTCTTTCATTCAATTTACAATTCATTCTTATCAATTGGAAGTATCCGTAGTGTAATCAATTAAATAATTGATTTTAATAAAGGCATGATTCCAATTAATGTATAAAAATTTGTAATACTATTAAAATATCCCATATAGATTTTCAAAACCGGATATGTTTTAATAATTATACAATATCAATTAACATAATTATGGATCAAATTTTTACCTCTTCGCATAGGAATTTTTGTTTTTGCATTCACCGTTTTTTTTGTACAATAAATTTATAACTGGGAAATACCTGAGCGAGTAATAAAAATGAAGATGTCATTTGCTAGTATGTTAAATTTGACTTTTTATTTAAATTAGTTGCATTTCTATTAACTTGACCTTGGTAATTTTTGAAAGAGGTCGTTTTAATTTATAAAAATATTTGTCCCAGAGACATCTGACCAATTTCAAGGAAATATTTTTATGTTCGTGAAAAGCTCAAATCAGATTGAAATAATGGGGTTGGAATATACGGTCATATTATTTATTTTAAAGGTCGTATTAATATTATAAATGGATTAAAAGTGGGCTTCTCCAAATCTTTTCTTGATGATAAAGTATTATGTATTCTCAGCCAGGCCTTTGAATGAATTTATAATCGATTATTTAATTTTAAGTAAAATATATTCACAACATAGTCTGATAGTTTCTTATTAAGTTGACCACTGTTGAGTAGTTTTTACATTTCTTTTCGCATAGAGTTATCTGTGTTGTATATAATTATATATAGAAATTGGGATTTCAAATAAAAAAAATGTTTTTTATTATTTTCTCACCTATAAAGGATCTTAGAGAAATTATAATTCCTTGATCTGAGTAAAGGATTTACACGGGGTAAAAAATATAAAAAAAATTATCTAGTAATAGACCCATTTTTATAGAAATTGAAGTAAAACATTGTTTTACAAATAAATAATGTGTGCAGCAGTGAAAATATATTTTGATTAGTGAAACATGCTCTATTTTTTATGAATGTTCGGTTTTTCATGATTAAAATGTTCTAATTGGGATTGAAATATTTTTACATAATTATCAAAAATATTTTCTCCCGTCCATTAAAATGGACTGTGATATTTCTTCATTGTGTATAAAAATAGGTTAAACATATTGAAATTTCTATTATTTTTTCGATACTTTCGATACAATATTCTCAGTGATTTAAATTCCATCCTATACAAATAATTAAATATATAAACAATTTCGGTGATATGAATATACCCGAAAAATAAAACCATAAAAAACCATAGAAACATTCTAATTTCACCGAATCAATTAAAATATAAAATGACATCCTATAAATTCCATGAATTTCATTGAAAGTAAATATGATTGGAATCTCACAAGAAATTATTTTCATACATTTTTTAAGAAAAATCCACATAACTATTAAATAAACATATTTTTTATCATACAATTATTTATAATTGACACAGCCAGTTTGGATAATCGTTTATAAGTCGATAAAACCTGAATTAAAAGAAAAGATTTATGCATTTTTTTCATATGATGATGACAGTTATAATGGTCATTGGATCGAATCGAGATTCAGCCTTGACTAAATCACATTGGTTATGGTAAAAATGTGCAAATAGTTATCGATAATATATCAAATTTATAGTCATAGTACATTTCCCTTTAATAATATTTATTTTATTATTATGCTAAAGTGATAATAAAACGACCAATAGAGATCATTTAGAAAAAAATATCTAATAAAGTACGATATCTAATCACCGCAGCTGACATTTTGTGGGTGCATTTTAAAAATAATAATAAATATCAGTTGTTTTCTTATTCAATAATTCAAGACGAATTCTTTAACTCTCGGTGCTTTTTTCGGTCGGTCAAAAACAATCCCTGTTATCCCTTTTTCGGCACTCCTTTCCAAATGGGAATAGTATTGTTGTCCCATAATTTCCTCGTCCAGGATGAATCTCTTCACTTGGTCAAGGATAGCATGGCTAATTATATTATTATCTCCTCCATCGAACCTGTTATCCACACTGTTTAATCCTGGCAAGTAATAAATGGGGACATCATACGAGCTTCTTTTGATGGGACTTGCATAGCTATCCCCTTTATAATAATTCAATGGTTTATTATTATAATTATAGGGATTTCGCACATAGTCGTATATTGTATATCCGTGTACTGTGGCGGCCAGAAAGAGTAGAACCTGGAAATATGTTCATTGATTCAATTTTAAGATTGAAAATGTCAGTTGTTTGATTGTATTTAATTACATTTAAGCCACCGAATGCAACATTATTAGCATATCTCCAATAATAATCGATAATAATGTGAAGGCCGTACGAATGGAGGAATTTTTATCATAATATTGCCCACTTAAAAGTATTTGAAACGTTGGGTACAAACTAAAGGGTATTAAACAAACTGTTATTTAGTTTTCAAGCATTATATTGAGTAATTGTTTAGTTAATATTGTTATTATTTATTAGTCTTTAAATTTGTAAATGGATTTTTAATTTTTCCCCCAGTCTTTCTATAATTTAATAGTATTATTCATGTCAAATTTAAATAAAACCTTATCATGTTAGTTATAGGTAAAAAGATTTATATACTCTGTACACCTAAGTCTAATACATAAGATGTATTGTTCTATCAATCATTGTAAAAAATTATGCATAATAAAGAAATTGTTATATTTATGAAGCTTTATTATGATAAGACTACGGTTAGATGTATTGATATGCGCTGAAGAGTTTTGGTTATTAGATGATGTTTATTTAGAAATTTTTTAAATCCCAATGTCAAGTACTCTTAAAGACACTAAAAGGTGTTGTTTAATATATTTGAAATAATAATGCTGTAATAATGGCAATGACAATGACTTACAAGAGGAGATGATGGCGCCATGACGTGCTCCACTTGTCTGACAGACTCAATAATCGATACAACTACTTTTATAATATTCAACACCTATGCACGTCTACATTATATTAAACTAGGCACAAATATTTACAATTCATACTATTTATTTGTTTATTTATCCTACGAGAGGCTGGAATTTCCTAACGATGATTCACAAAAAATTAAACCCACTTCACTCCCCTAAATAAATAAAAAACAGACAATTTAATTTAGTTAACACGTGTATTGAAAATATCACAAACACAGGATGACATGAATAAAACTATACTTGAAGAATTTTTATTCATACAAAACTGGGAAAACCCATCTATGTCGATGTGTTTTCTCCATATGAATTTTTTCATACCACACAAAGAAAAACTTTTATTTATTTTTATTCATATCAAACAGGACACAACCTCAAAAACAATTTTATGTTTAATTATATTATTTTATTATCGGTTGTTAATATATATATATTTTTTGATAATATGATATGATAATTTTTATAAAAAAAATATTTCCTCGATATTTCAATATGAATTTTAATAAGAAAACATGCATTGTGACCAAACAAATTTTTATTTTGTAATAAAAAATAAACATATTAATTTGAATTCTAATATATTGGAGAATGTATTTTAAATGTAAATCACTGTTTGCTCTGTTAACCTTTCAGATGGCAATTAAAAACTTCTTTATATTTATTTTTATACTTTAAATAACATTTAAAATATATATTATGCTTGGGATAAATGTACAATTTGTTAAACTAATTACTGAATTTATAGACAGGCGGTAAATAATTGATTATTTCTTATTGAAATAAATTTTCTTAAAAAATAAATCCGGGTGAGATTTTTAATCATAAAAAATGGTTTAAGTTTTATGTATCGACGGGAAAAACCCTACATAAGGCATTAAAAAATACATTAATTTATTGATACCGTAATTTTCTTAATTATTTGATATGGTTATTGATATAAAATAATTTAAATATATAGATATTGTGAGGTTTGACTTATTCAAGGAAAGAAATATTGTGGTAGGTAGTTCACAGTTACAATAAAAATACAAACTCGCCAATCAGATAATCTCCAAAGAATCTTGTATTTTATTAATCTTAATCATATATATGTATAGGAAAATGTAAATTATATTGAAATTATGCAAAGCTGGCGCCCCACCGTGCCAGTATAATACAAAAATATCTCCAAGTAGTTTATTGTAATACCAGATATTAATAAAATTGTCAATGTTATGTTTGAAGCCTCAATAGATAAAATATTACCTATAATATTAATCAAAATTTTCAAAAATACACTGTGAATGTGTTTTAAAGCGCACTTCTAATTGAAAAACATTTATCAGCATTTAGAATTACATTGGTATAATTCATTTTGAATCAAACAATATAGTAATGAATGAATTTAAAAATGCATTTATGGGATGGAATTAACATTATTTTTAGAAAATTTTGGAATAGTTTGTGATCATTATAGAAAAGTCAAGGCAGCTGACTCCAGGTTTCATGACAATACCATGTATTAAAAAATCCACGCGTTGAAGTCTTTTTTAATATTGTGAGATTTTGGAATATTATGTCTTACATAATTTAGAATATAACCTAAATACTAGTAATTTAAAGAGATGGTTTTTTTTCAATTAAAAAATATACATGATGTTTATTTGAAAATATATTTTAAAATATTATTATAAACATAGCAATAATATACACAAACAGACACTAGAATGTCGGTTAATAACTCGGAGATTATTCTCTTGTCACATATTTGGAAAGATTTTGACGATGTAGTAAAATATCATAAACTGTTAACATCTATTCATAAGAATGTTTTTTATAAGGTTATATTGACGAGAATTTAATTAGATTTTTTTATTATTTGGTTTTTATTGACATATATGAACCTATCTATACTAACAACTACTTGTGTTGTTTACATGCAAAATGTGATTAAATTCAATAACAGTACATTTTATCACCATTGAGGTAGTATTCATTGTATTTAGTAGGCATTTACAAGGGGTCGAAATGTTGGTTTTTGAATTAAAATCGTGGTGGACCATAAACGGCATGAGGAACTGGACCTGATGGAGTAATGTTAGCAGGATATTTATTTTGTGTGGGGAAGCTGAATTGAGCAATATCTACTGAAGGTATAGGAGTCTCCATATATACAGAAACCAAACTGTTTGAATCAAGCGAAGCTGCGCGACGTTCTTCCTTTGAGAGAATTTCTTCGATAGCATATCTGGTGTCATTATCCAGGATATCTTCGGTGTAGCTGTTGACGGTTTGATGTCTGGAGTCTTTGGATGATTGAGCTGGAACCGGATAGTTGGGAGCGAAGGTTGGGTTAGAAGGAGCAGGTGCTAAATAGGATGGAGCAGTGTATGAGGTCACAGGTCCTTGGTAGGAAGGTGCAGGTGCGGAATAAGATGGAGCAGAGTTTGAGGTCACAGTTCCTTGGTAGGAAGGTGCAGGTGCGGAATAAGATGGAGCAGAGTATGAGGTCACAGGTCTTTGGTAGGAAGGTGCAGGTGCAGAGTATGATGGGAGAGAGATTGACTTTTGCTGAACAGGCTTAGAATATGAAGGAGAAGGTGCTGGATAAGTTACAGCAGGTGCGGAGTATGATGGAGAAGAAATTGGCCTGAAGGGGATGGGTGCTGAGTATGATGGAGCTGGTCCTTGGTAGGCTGGCGCAGGTGCGGAGTATGAGGTCTTTACTTGGTTAATTGAAGGAGCCGAGTATGATGGAGCAGGAACAGGGTAAGAAGGTGCAGGGGCGGAGAATGATGGAGCAGAAGCTGCATAAGAAGATACGGGTGCAGAGTATGAAGGGGTAAACAATGGCTTGGAAGAGGCAGGTGCAGAGTAAGATGGAGCTGGAATTGGGTAAGAAGGAGCAGGGCCAGAATATGATGCAGTTGGAATTGACTGAGATTGCTCAGCTGGAGCTAAATAACCACGAGAAGATCCAGATTCAAACAAACTTGATCCAGAGTATGTAGATTCCGGCTTGAAAGACGGAGCAGGCTCTTGATAAAATGGTTTCTTTGCCGGGAGGATTACTTGAGGTGTGTTTTTTGTCTGTAACGGCTGAGCTGGTTTGTTATAAATGTAAGGCAAAGAAGAGACATCAGCTGCAACAACAGCAACGAGGGCCAACAATACCTAAAAATAAAGTCAATCTCTCAGTTCAAAGACAGTTAATGATCAAAGAAAGTCACTCACTATTCCACGGAGCGTCATCTTTCTAAATGCTTTCACTGTGATAGCAACAGAAGAACTGTGATTTTTTGGAAGATTGCATCTAATATTTATACTGGATGCATAATGGTGAGATTAATAATGTTATAATTCAGAGATTGACTATTCAAGTTATGTGCAGTATGAAAAAAAAATATAATAAAAGAATGACATTTCGCTTTCTACATTCGTTTGCCCAATATTAGCAAAGTTTATGTAACATTGTCTCGTCTCACGCATTTTGGGAGAAAATAATTTTTGAATAAATTAATAAAAAATAGCTTCTCCTGTTTACAAATGTCTGAATATCATAATATTTATCCATGTTACATTAATTAGGGGATTTGAGATATTTCCATTCTTAGCTCCGTAATTTTGCAATGTTTATTTTAACATACGCTTCTAAATAAAATCATACTTTTTTATTGACTAGCTTTTCTTACTTGGTTTGATTTGTATGAATAAACCTGTTTGAGATCTGTTTTATTACTACAGTTCTCTAAATTAATAATCGACTCAATATTCACATTATAATCCAGGAATTTAGAGTTAACTTGGATCGATTGGGATTTTATCATTATTATTCTGGATCTCTCAATCAGAATGGTCGATAAAATACATTTTATTTTCTCGCAAGATTTTTTTTGTCTGTTTTTGATTGAATTGTTATTTGAATTGATTTATTATAAGATTCTTATAAAATATTTATTTTAGAGATTGGAACAAGTCTTATATTACTCAAATATTTTATAATAAGGTATTTAATTTATGGTCTCACAAAATTTACACCCAATTAAATATAAAACAGTGAGGCGTTTCATTAATATGTTTTGGTTCAGATTAATTTATATTTTATGTGTTTTTATGTCATGTTGATTAATAATTCCACAATGCACTTCATAAAAACCGGTTGTTAATAAAATTTATGATTAGTGCATATTAAAAAATAACCGGAATTCAGTGCCCTTAAAAGAGGAATAGAAAAGAATCATTATTCACTCGGATGATGGTAAAAAAAGTTATGTCAAATATATTAGATTGTTTCTCGGAGAAAGTTGTCTTCGCATATCGGTTTTCAAACATATTTATTTCATTTTAAAATAAGAAAAATATTCCGTTTGATTATATTTTATTATAAAAAATTAACAATATTGAGCATACATCAAGTACTATTAAAAATTATTCTTGAATGAAGTCATTGAACGGGAAGTCTTTGAAGGCGTCTCCCCATATTTTAGTAAATGCTGTGCTGACCAAATCATTGATTAAAGGTCTAACTACTGCAAAACCTGGTCTCCAAGAAGCATTTATTATGGCATCGGCTATTGACTCTGAAATTATATATAAAAAAATAATAAACATTTTGCAAAATACCATCTGTACGATTCTTTGAAATGTAATTTCCTCAGAATGGCCGATAGAGCTTCACAAATATACCGACAGTCGGCTTTAATCAAATTTAAGACTAAAATTTATTAAAATCAATATTAAATGAGTATGAAAAAATTAATATATAAATTTTATGATGAATTTATACATAAATATTTTTCATATAATGAGGCATAAAGATAACAATATAAGAATAAGAATGTTAATAAAGAACAAGTGTAATCAATATTTTTCATACTCCAAAAATGAGCCAATTAATGAAGCAATTTAATAATTCTAAAAATTATTGTTCATAAAAAATTTTCTTACAACCACATTTTACTACTTTTTTGGTTGTTGAATATCTTAATATCGTATAAGTTTTACATTTAATATTATACACATAAAATTTTAATTTAAGTATTTAAAATGAACAAATTTGACATGATTTTTGATATGTTGGGTTGATTTTTAAGAATTCAATCTGTTGGTGATTCGTTTGATAATCACATATTCACCTTAAACTATATTGGAGATTATTTTTTATTAATCATTCATAAAATCCAATTTGATAATTTTCGTGCAGAAATCGAACCTATGACCACGCTTTTATAAGTAAAAACAATAGCTACTAAAGAAAAATATGGTAAAATAACGGCTATGTTTACGAGAACAAGTTTTATGACGGACGCAACACTTATTCGTATATGTATTATCTGCGTCCATATTGAAAATCTATATATTATTTAATAATAATACAAGGATATATAATATATGAACTACAGTAAAACAAAAAATACTGAATTCTTAATTTTAAAAAAACTTGTGTTTAGTTTATTAATAAATAAAAGTGCATAGATTGTATTCATGAACCATGTTAGAGAAGCTAACGCTCCGTGAAAATTGTTAATTATTTAAGCAATATCTTAATTAATACATTGTTATTATTATGAAACTATATTAACATCTCTCTATTTCTCTCTTGTTGTGTATTTTTCTAAGAATAACAATGTATATATATATTTTTGGGTAAATATTATAGAGCTGTAGTGTTAAGAGGATTATACTGACCGATGAATGTATTCCTCCCATCGATGATATTGGAAATGTGTAATTGCATATTTCCTATTCTATCAATCTCCACCTTGACATCAATCTTCCCATCATTGCCCTTAGTTATGGTTGTTGTTTGGGAATAATCATAAAGAGTCATGTTCCATTTCCCGGATCGTTCCATATTGGTTCCAAGAGTATAACCCTTGATATCGTAGTCTCCGTTGAGTGACTTTTCCGGGAAATATTGCGAATAAATTATCCTATTGTTATCCCAGTCTGTTCTGAAAAAAACATTATTGATATATTAAAAAAAAATACGGAAATGTATGAAAATTTCACCACAAACAACATTTCTTCTGACAAAATGTCTTAAATGTGCGTAATACAAGCAGAAAAATTCAATACGTTTTTCCTTCCATTTATGAGTTTTTGGGTAGTAAAAATATATGTTTTATGTACATTTTCAATGCATTTAAAATTATTTATTTTCTCTCCCCTTCCCTTTAAAATTTTGGTATTATTTATTAATATTATAAATTGATAAAATCTATTTAAAAACGTATGACCGAGAATAGGTTTTTGAAAAATATTATTGAAACCTGTCTCATAATTTTCAATAATATTATTATGCATAGTAATTTTAATTCAATGGAAGGTTTTTTTAAATTATTTTAGACTTGATAGTTATTTAAAATATTATTTGAGCATGTATTTTTACTGACAAGTTTTACATAATTTGATTTTTTTTTATAATTAGTTAAATATATTTAAAATTTGTGTTTGTTATTAAATTAATATTTTTCATCAAAATAAGCTATATGCTTATAATAAATTCAATATTTTATAATTTTAAAAAGTCAACCTGCAATCATAAAACATACTTATGATAAATTATTCAATGTGTTTGATTGAAAATGTAGAAAATAATACGATACATGGAAGGAGTATAAACTGTAAATATTTTATGATAATTTTAAAACACGAGAGCAAAAAATTATTATACCGTATACTTCACACAACAACAAACCACGTAAATTATAATCTTGCAGAATGATTACACTTAAATTACATAAGATTAACCCTATTTTTAATCATAATTTATCATTTATACAGTAGTAATTGTATCTAAAAATATCTAAAAAAACTCTAAATGATCAACTCTTTTATTCATTATTTATATAAAAATAATAAAATATATAAAAAAATGTGAATGTACTTTTTTCCATGTAAACTTTTTACTCAACACAGTTCATCAGAGCGTGTTGGGAAACCTTTTTTTATTGTTGATATCACATTTTTATTTTATTTTATAGATATTGGCAAATTGTTCCGTACCTCGACACCGAAGGCTCTTTATGTCTATACATTTGAACTTAATACATTTATTATCGATTTACTAATACCAAATAAATAATACCAAACATGCGTGATGTAATATGAGTGAGATATATGTTTGATATTTTACGTAAGTTTTTATTTTGAAAATGTCATCGTTTCAAGATGATGCAATTTTTAAAAGTAAGGACACGTTTCGTAAAAAAAACTGGTCGACGTACAGTACAATTCAATACATTAAACATATTGAATTAATTATTGAAAATACTTACTTGAATTTAGTAATCTTAGAAATGGTCCATCCCCTTTCGTATACATTTCTCAATTTTAACTGATAATTAGCATTGGAACCTCCTCGATTCTGTTCGACCAATTCAGCGAAATGAGGATCGAAAGAAGGTATTCCTAATTCGGGTATTCCTGGAAATAAATTTAATTAAAAACTGAATAATCCACAGGAAAGGAGCTTGGGATTTACCTTGTTTGAAATATGGCCTGATATTATTGAGACATTTTTTCATACAATTGTCGAAGTTCTTGTCTCTCTTGTGGCATTTTCTCAATATTTTACCTGTGGATTTGAATATGTGTTTATTTTACTTGGCAGGTTCTCAATCGATTGCTTCATAATTCTAGTAAATACTATTGACTTACTGATTTGCTCATATTGGGCAAATGTTGTCCCGCAAAGAAATAGAGATAAAATTATAATCCTCATGTTAATTCACTTATCCACTTTATTATTACTCGTTATCGATTAAAACCATGTATTGTTGTTGCGGTGTCTTGTGTTGTACTGACTTAACATTCTCCTTACTTTAGTTTACCATAACACACTATTGCATAAAACACTTGACCTGCCTCTGTCAGAGCACACTGGGTATAATTTTGACCACTTTATTCAAAAATGAGTCGTAATATGTGTTCAAATTATTAAAAACAAGCGTCATTTGTGCAGTATTTTTGCACACTTTATAATTGATAAAGTCAACAAGCGACTAATAAAAAAACATTGTGATAATTGAAAAAAAAAACAATTTTATTTTATCATTTGGAAGATGCTCTTAATTTTTTTTATATTCTTCATTACAGAATCTTACTCGTTGTATGAAATATTTTTCTGCTTGTCACTTGTAATTCGAAATGTCACTTTTTATTTATTTTACATATAAATACATATATTATTATATCATGCTGCAGTACTACTAGAGCATTACGGGGGATCCCAAGTTTCTTGCAGCACTTGTCAGTTGGAACATGAAAAACAAGAAAAGAAAAACGTAAAAAGAGGAACAATGTAAAAAAATATTTTAGTAAGATAAAGATAAAAATGTATGCACGTTCCCGTAAATATAGGGGGGGACAGATTGAACAGGTCATTATCTGTCCCCCTGACAGACCACTCATTCAAAAGGCGAAGTTGCGATTGGCGATTTATGTAATTCCAAAATAAATAAATAATTATACTAAATGTGAATATTGAAAATACAATTTTGTTAATAATAAACATATATAATAAATTTTCTGACCAAATCGTTCACTGTTATGGCCCACAGTGCGCTGGATCTTAAGCACAAAATTTCACAATAATAACATTGCCAATGAAACGGGTATCGATAAAATTACACACCTTCTCGTATATGATGCCAAATAAAAATAAAAGTGGCTGTTTGGGAAATAACTGATTAAACTAAATGATACAATAAGTAAATAAAACTATATATGTAGATTATATTTCATGAAAAGTTAA
>JAGTTH010005425.1:0-63995 GCA_022606485.1 Agraylea sexmaculata
AATTATTTATATGCAATGCGATATCTAAGGTTTATATCTATGTTTATGTATTATCGAGGCACTACTGTAATTGATTGAAAATCTATTATTTGAAGTGAGATATAATAAGTGTGCAAAGGGTAAATGTATATAAAAAAATTATTGGTTGTATTAATTACCAAAATGTGAACATGGCATAGTTGAAGGGCGTCGCGACGCTGTGTGTTGAAAGTTTTTCCAAGAGGGGCAAGCTCCTCCCCATACTTTGCAGTCCAACCAATGAAGCAACATCAGCATTCAGTAAGCCGGCACCAGCTGCTCTGGTAGGACGTGTGTGTGCCGTTCTCGTTGTGTATCCAGATTATATCGCTGAAAGTTATTATGTTGTGAACTGAAGACAAGCCGATGATGTCTGCCAGGAGTCCAGCGCCGTCTTCTTCATCAGACTCCACCATGATCGACGTGAGGAACGTCAAGAAGGAGGTACCCGACGATGAAATCAAAGTAATTCTAATGTATCTTATGGAAATATAAGAGGAGGTCTTCTGTAACACGTGTGGAATGATTATTTTGGTGATCTCTTCACGTGGGTGACCGCTCTTATGTATACGTGTGTCTGTATATTACACTCTGTTCGTATTATTAGTGAGAACGTATTTTCACTAGGTTGTATCAAATACAATACATTATGCGTTAATAATACCCATTTTCATATTTTTTAAAAATGATTTTGATATCATAAAATATGTGGCGCCGAAATCTGCACAGGTGCCATGTTTTTTTTTTAAATTTATTATTTAACACAGCAAAATAAAAAAAACCGTGTTGAATTTGCCGCTCTAGTTTCCAAATTCTCATCGGTAATAAACAGACCTCTTTATTATAAGTATTACGGTTAATAAATTTTATAGTTTGTCCTATGAATATATCAATTACTTATAATGAATTTGTATTTTTATGCATGGAATGCCATTTGCGCTACCTTTTTTAGAGCCACATTTTGGCGGCTTATAACTAATAACATAATAATATTAATTAAATTAAATTATAATTTATAAAATTTGCATTTAACTTTATATTTTGTCTCATGATTATAATAATTGAATCATGATAACTGTAGATGTATTTCATATAATATTTTGTGCAAATGTCAGAGACTTAAAATTATAGAATAATCAAATATTATAATAGAAAGTGTTGCAGAACTCGAATACGCCAAAGCACTTCATTACACCCACTTGGACTAGGTCTAGTAATAAATACAAATGTATATATACAAATGGAGAGTTGTACACTTAACTATTAAATATATTTTTCAAATTAATATATCAAAATATACAAAATACGCACACAAAAAACTGATACTTGATATAAAAATTTGGGGGTCATATTAAATAAAAAATGCTAGTTATATTGTTAACAAATATTATTAGACTTATTCCAAGTGGGTATGATGAAGTAATTTGACGTATTCGAGCTTTGCAATGATTATTTGATTATTTTATATAATTTTATTTCAACTCTGATCTGATATTTAAACAATATACAGGGTGGACTTAAACTAACTGAGAATATTTT
This sequence comes from Agraylea sexmaculata, assembly GCA_022606485.1. Classification (NCBI taxonomy): domain Eukaryota; kingdom Metazoa; phylum Arthropoda; class Insecta; order Trichoptera; family Hydroptilidae; genus Agraylea; species Agraylea sexmaculata. The sequence continues at coordinate 1,558 of JAGTTH010005425.1, forward strand.
AGGGGGTGGTAGGTTATCGAAAGAATTAATTAATTAATAATATTGGAATCTGCTGTTTCTCTGCAGTACTCAGTAATGACAGTTACGTGTATATTGTGTCATATATATTATTAATTATTTTTTAATATTATATAATTAATAAAAAAAATATTTTTGAAAGAATGTTTGGTATATTTCTTTATTATTCATGCGATACCCCACCACCCCCTAAAAAATTCTCAGTTAGTTTAAGTCCACCCTGTATAATATGATATATATGTATGTACATCCATTCAAATAGAAACATACATTTTACAAAACAAGGTTTTTTTATTTGATCGGTTATTAGGACTGGGAGATCGGGAATAATGTTAATAAAATCCCGATCGATCGTCTTGATCCAGGTTTACCCTGATTTCCTGGATTGGAAAGGTAAATACTAAGGCGATTATTAATTCAATGATCTGTGAAACTTATAACTTTTCGTATCATCTAATTGAACTGATGTTTTCATTGAGTTTATTATGTAAAATAGTCCACAGGACGGTTCTTTATGATTGGAATGTGGCTACAAATACTGTGGTCATGGGTTCAAATCCCGCTCAAGATCGGTAATAATATTAATTAAATCCCGATCGATTGTCTTGATCCAGGTTTACTCTGATTTCCTGTATTGTAAGGTAAATACTGATTATTAAGTCGGTGACTTGTGTAACTAGAAATAGTTAAGATCATCGACAGACAATTAACACGTTGTTGTGTCTAAAAAACCCTCTCAAAAAGACACTTTCTAAAATAAAAGCTCATCGGAGGGTAAATAAATAAATACATAAAAAATGGTTTTTCACCCACTTGGCCGATGTTTGCATATTATATACGAAACAGCCGTTTGAAAACTCGTCTTGCGTCATATTTATATACAAATGCGTTGAAGCTTGGTGCGTCTTCGCCGTATATTTCAGCGAAAACGGTCAATATTCACGCTAAAACGATATAATTTTTGGGTGATTTGGCCATGTTAACAATGGCAGATTATAAATAAACATATTCGCAAATAGATTGTGTTGTGTGTGAGCGTGTAGTGTAACTTAAAAATACGATGTGCTTGCGATGTTGGTGGCGGTGTAGGGTTTCCAGGCTGACTGCCAGCCGCACTGCATAATATTAACACTATACACTATACAGGCTCGTCTAAACTTCAACACTCTACAACTAACTACGTGGGAATTATATTTAAATATCGGATATATTATTATCATTATTACTATCTATGATTTCATACGTGATAAGCGTGTAATTTGATATCTCTGATGAACACGCACCGGTTGTTAATTATTATTAAACAGGAAAGAGGCAGGTATACAAAAAAATAATTAAACATCGTATTGAATTTCAAATTGGTAAAATATTCATGATCATTTGGTAGACAATAAATTACATCTCGTAGGATTTCATTGACGACCAATCTAGAAATTTTTCAATAATACAATTTCAATATATTTTTAAATTGTTTCTTTCTTGGGTGATTAAGTAATGTATTTATTTATTTATTTACTTATTTACGAAATTATTTTATTTTAGAAAGTGTCTTTTTGAGAGGGTTTTTTATACACAACAACGTGTTAATTGTCTGTCGGTGATCTAACTATTACTAGTTACACAGGTCACCGACTTAATAATCAGTATTTACCTTCCAGGAGATCAGCGTAAACCTGGATCAAGACGATCGATCGGGATTTTATTAATATTATTCCCGATCTCCCAGTCGTAATAACCGATCAAATCAATTTAAAAATTCTTGACTTGAGTGGGATTTGAACCCATGACCACAGTATTAGTAGCCACGCTTCTTATCCCCTGAGCTATTACGCTGGTTTAGTAATTTATTTATTATTTATTAATTGGTTTAGTAATGGTAAGTAATATTTGTTTGAATGTATTATGATTTGGTAGATTTTTAATCATTTTATTCGTAAAGTGTAATGTTTTGATTGCCTATTCAATTATTTATTTAATTCTATGTCATAAGTATATTTACATATTTCTACAATTTAGAGTGAATTATTGTATAACAAATAAAATTCTACGGACTACGCCACGTTCTACCGAAATGTTAACATCAATATTCGAATTCAGAGAGAGAACTTCTTAAAATAATTATTAAAAAGTTGAAAAAAAAAACAAGCAGATTTGGAACCTCAATATAAGTGTTAATAAATTCCTTACATGAAAATATTTTAACTTCAATTAAACAGACATTATTTATTATTGTATGAAATTCGATTATAAAAATAGACTATAATAAATAGTAAAATTGAAGCAGGACATCAAATATACATAAAATCGAATAAAAAAACTCCATTGAATTTGAAATTCTATTATTTTTAACCGTTTCACTATTTTCAGATTTTGATATATTTTTTTTTAATTAGTGTGTCGACCGAGTTGGCTAATTTATTTTCAAAAGCCCGATATAAAATAAAGAAGTCAATATAATAATTGATTAACTTGTTGGAAATCTGTTTAACTCTCACAGTTAACACAAGGCGGGTCAAAAATCTTGTAAGTGTGTCCTACATTTTGCAATCCAGGAAATCATTCTATCTTCGGATTATTATATCATTCAACATATAAGTGTATCCTGTATTTTATTAATATTTTAATATGTCATCACAGTCCGAGAAGCGGGTTAATGAATACATTTTCCAGAGCGCGTGTTTGATAAATGGTAAATACGATACTGCGGGATTTCTGTATGAAAAATGATACAATGTCGGTGTTGTGATGATACGATTGTGAAGGATTATTGAAGACATGTGCACTTCTATACACTATAATTGGTTAAATATAATGACATTACTGCTGCTATACTATAACCTACTAAACACATTATATGTGTACTTCATTTAATACTACTGCCCTGGAAAATATAAAAAATAGTCGCAATAAAGTGACTTATATCATCTGAATTGAACTGCTGTTTTCATTTAGTAATATAATATGTAAAATAATCCACAGAACGGCGTGGATACATATCGACTGCTCCAGCGTATAACATTGTAAGTGCAAAAAAATTCTGTGTGTTCTTAAGTCTTTATGGAACTGAGCCACATATTCAATCTGGTAACACTGCCTGTCACGTGTCACTCGGTTTAATTATTATTTAAAAAATATCGACATGACAAATAAAGACATGAAATGTGTAATGGATAATAGATGAATCTACATTAGTTACTATTTTACAAATAGGACTATTTTACCATTTCGAAAAAGTCCCAATTTAGTTGATACTAGATTAAATCATTTTTTAATTTTATCTCTATACATACAGCTTATGTGGCACAGTTCCATAAAGACTTATAGCACACATAGATTTTTGCACTTACGATATTATACGATGGAGCAGTCGAGATACTGTGGTCATGGGTTGAAATCCCGCTCAAGTAAAAAAAAATATTTGATCGGTTTTTACGACTGGGAGATCGGGAATAATATTAATAAAATCCCGATCGATTGTCTTTATCCAGGTTTACTCTGATTTTCTGTATTGTAATGTTAATATTGATTATTAAGTCGGTGACCTGTGTAATAGACTTTTTTTTCATTACGGGATTCAGTAAGAATTATGCGTGTTTTAACTTTTCTTATCATCTCATTTAACTGCTGTTTTCAAAAACTATGTTACGTATAATAGAGCACAGATTTTGTATGATTTGGATGTGGATACAAATACTGTGGTCATAAGTTCAAATCCCGCTCTAGTAAAAAAATTGATTTGATCTATTTTTACGACTGGGAGATCGGGAATAATGTTAATAAAATCCCGATCGATTGTCTTGATCCAAGTTTAATCTGATTTCCTGGATTGTAAGGTAAATACCTGTGTAACTAATAATAGTTAACATCAAAGACAGACAATTAATTAACACGTTGTTGTGTCTATAAACTAAAATTTGTAAAATTTTAATTTATAGACATAACATATAAATTAAAATATAGACATATAAATTAAAAAAATTCTCATAAAGCCCTTCGTGGCGTAGGTATATAAAAAAATAACCTATTTGCCATTTACTAAATGTTTTTTAGCGTGAAATTAACTTAAATACGAATATATTAGATTTTATAAGAATCAATTTTAAAATGATTTATTATCCGTTTAAATAAACCAGTGGATTTTTTTTCTTTAAGGAATTCAGTAAGAATTGTGCGTGGTTTTTTATACATTTATAAAAAAAAATAACATTAAATAAATTAAATATCAGTGAAATTCATTTTTTTGTGTGATTTAGAGAATCTTCAGTTATTTTTAATGACTCATTATGAGTGGGTGTTTTTATGTTGTTAGTATCGTATGGCAATACAGGTATTTTGCGTAGTTCTTTGAACTGTATTTTTTGGATTGTTTATTTAATCTACACACTTAAAATTGTGTTGTTTCAAATATTTTTCTGGGTGATTCTAAACATAAAAATGATATCTAATAGAGCATTGTAGATATTTCAGAGAACTGTTTATTTAACACATATCTTATGTCTCATAATTATGAATCATTATACTGTGGGTGGTATTTTAGCTCGGTATTATTACAAAGAGATTTGTACACATCAAAAGATTACAATACGTGACTGTGATTATAAATCAATGATTTAATACTAGATTATATTAAATATAAATGTTCACGTCACTCGGGGATAAATTTTCTATGACTTATTTTATTGGTCGAATGACGTCGTTCCATTGTGATTGAAAAAAAAGATGATTAAGTTCTGATTAGATAAATCAAAGTTCAATTTGCACATTGAAATATGGTGCGTGTTGCAAGAGAATTGCAATTTTAAAACGGAAAACATTTCATGATTTACAATTTTCACGAATTCAGGAAACGGAAAGTTGCATTTATAACACTTGCGAAGGTTTTATCTATTATTTATGAAACGATTTTATCAACTGCTTTCTAAAAATACACTCTAATTTATTTAATAATACAAACATGCTTTTTTGTAAATTAATTACACACGTCAGTATATTGTGCTTAATAAAAGATTTCCGTTTCCAGGTATACCTACCTGGTTTTCCAAATAAATGCGATAATATCACCTTAGATTTCTGTCATCACAAAGAAATAAATAAAAATGTTGTATTTAAAAATACTTTTTACCCTGCAAATCAATTTCTCCCAATCGTCATCAAAATAATTCGTAAAAGCGATATAATTTGCCGTAATTTTATTTATAAATAAAATAAATTAAACGTCTCAATATAATAGTTTGACCTACTCGGTTATTGATAAATTGTTATATTTCAAAAAGTACCTACACAAGGTTTGTTTTTTTCGCTATTCTTCCGATATCTATTTACCTACTTATACTCGTATATAATAAACAAATTAGATACAATTTTATAGTTCAAATTTATTCGTAATTAAATACTATAAGAAAAACAATTGGTTGTCATTTAAATAGATTAACAAATCGATGAAATTCAGTACGCATTATTTTTCATTTAGCACTTCATTTTTAATATCCTCGAAGTATCAAAGTTCATCTAAGTTATTTATTACAAAACAATTAGACAAATAGCGCAAAAAAACCAAATTTTCGGAACCTTTTGGAATACAAAAATGTTAGAAATTCAGGATTTTAATAAGTAGGTTCAATTAACCCTCTACTGGATACTACAAAAAACTCTTATGTAGGGATTCTTGGGGCGCGCGCAACCACTCTATTTTTTTAACATTTCTGTCGATGAAACAAACAAAATCTACGTATTATTTATTTTTTTAATAGCAAAATCAAATGAGAATTAAATTATTAATTAGATATGCATATTTTAAATTAGTTTATACGCGTTTTATACAATGTTTCAATTGGTTGCAAAAAGCCCATAAATCCATTTGACGGTGAAAGATATGTTGAATAACCTCATTTCTTGCGTAGATTTTGGGAAATCCTGTATATTGAATAGGTCGTGCATTGGATGAATTCCATAGTGAAATAATTAATGAATATAATAAATGTTTAATCGCATTAAGGCAGTGCTTATTTGTGTCTTTTGATATAGAATATAGTAAAAGAGGATGGTCGCTGAGCAACTGGAGACTTAATATCGTCTGTCACAGTGGACCAGAGTGAAACTGGTATACTCTTGAAGTGTGATACCGACAAGCTAAGCTAAAAACGGAAACCAAATTAGAATTTGGTCCGCCTGAATGAATTTCGACACCATCCCCTTTGTAATTCCATCCTGAACTATAAGCCCGAGTTCCGTTTTTCCTCAGACCATACTCCTTGCTTTGCACTAATTACATCCTTTGCTAACCCAAAACACAAACGACATTATATTATTACCGTCACAACTCGGTCAAACTATATTCAATCCGGTTTTATAAAAATAATAAATATTAAATAAGTCAAATCGGACATAGTATAAGTGAGTACGATGAAGGACTTTGATTACTTTCATGGGACAAATTATAAAGTTGATTGTGCTCGAAAGGTGGGGAAATTTCAAAGATATTATGATGCTACAAGATTGTTTTGTTACTGTCCGAAAATTCAAATAAAATTATACAATTTACTAAATAATAAAAATCTAAGCCGCCTATTGCTTTAAAATTTTTAGCAATTGAAAACTTGTTTTTTCACCCTTTAAACTGAGGTTTGATTATGACCTGATTGATAGTTTTTAGAGTAAGAAGAAAAATTTTTTTCATTAAAAGTGTTTTTTTAATTGTAATATATTTTGGTGCAAAAATATAGTTTAGATTTTATTTAATGTAGGTATACCTAAATATTATAATTTATTTATAAATAAACTTCTGATGAAGAAACAACTTGTGTTATAATTAGTATAGATCATTAAGGGTACATTTATTATTTAACTCAGAAACGGATTTTTTGATAGAAATCTAGTAACTAAATACTAATTAATTATCTACATAAGGTAACTGACAGGGTAGCTATGCTCAAATAATAGCTTTAATATTCAAATTATTTATTATTTTTCTATTTATTATTATTTGACCAGCGTGATAGCTCAGGGGATAAGAAGCGTGGCTACAAATACTGTGGTCATGGGTTCAAATCCCACTCAAGTAAAAAATAAACAAATTGATTTGATCGGTTATTACGAAGAGGAGATCGGGAATAATATTAATACAATCCCGTTCGATCGTCTTGATCCAGGTTTATTCTTATAATAGAATTCCATACAATAATAAATAATGTCTGTTTAATTGAAGTTAAAATATTTTCATGTAGGGAATTTATTAACACTTATATTGAGGTTCCAAATCTGCTTGTTTTTTTTTAAACTTTTTAATAATTATTTTGAGAAGTTCTCTCTCTGAATTCGAATATTGATGTGAACATTTCGGTAGACCGTGGCTCTGAAAGTCTGACAGCGTAGTCCGTAGAATTTTATATGTTATACAATAATTCACTCTAAATTGTAGAAATATGTAAATATACTTATGACATAGAATTAAATAAATAATTGAATAGGCAATCAAAACATTACACTTTACGAATAAAATAATTAAAAATCTACCAAATCATAATACATTCAAACATTACTTAAATAAAATATTACTTACCATTACTAAACCAATTAATAAATAATAAATAAATTACTAAACCAGCGTAATAGCTCAGGGGATAAGAAGCGTGGCTAATAATACTGTGGTCATGGGTTCAAATCACACTCAAGTCAAGAATTTTTAAATTGATTTGATCGGTTATTATGACTGGGAGATCGGGAATAATATTAATAAAATCCCGATCGATCGTCTCGATCCAGGTTTACTCTGATTTCCCGTATTGTACGGTAAATACTGATTATTAAGTCCTGTGTAACTAGTAATAGTTAAGATCACCGACAGACAATTAACACGTTGTTGTGTCTAAAAAACCCTCTCAAAAAAGTCCCTCTGTAAATAAATAAATACATTTCTACCAAATATCCATTCAAATATATATTTTGAAGCCATGATAATTTTTGAGCATTATGTTGAAGTCGTAGAGCGAACTAGGAATAGTCTTAAATGACGAATCATAGGGCGAAATATTATTAATGATTGCCAATTTTTATGATGTATAAATTTATTAATAATTATCATAAATGGATACAGTGAAGTAGATTGTTAAATAGTGAATAATTGCACGCAGTGTTCCGGATCATGCAGAACAAAGTGCCGCATCGTCATTCATACATTCTCAATCTTTAGTTATTAATAGCCGTCTGCTATATTTAATAAATTCAATAATATATGAGCTCACATATCAAGTTGGACTAATGATGTGATTGTATTTTGTTCTGAATTAGTTGAAGTTGGAGTGAGAGACACACGGTCTATATATACCTGAATTACGGGGCCAAGGTTGAAATCGCAGAGTTCTGGTGGCCCGTATCGAATATTGAAATATGTGGGAAAGAAAGAGTATTATTGGCGATGAGTGTAGGGTCAGAAAGCTGTTCTCGTTTGACAAAACGAAGATCAAAGGGTGTGTTGTATGAAATTTCGGGCAGTAGGGTCCGGTTGCTTGTAACGTGATACTGGCAGAGTAGAGGTGAGCTTACTCTACTTGAGCATTGCCTTTACACTATCAGGTGTCAGGGTGTGGGGGATTTTTTAAATTAAATATATACAAGTCAGATTTTTGCCATTCCAATGTCACAGATTTCACACCATGTCATAAACTACATAAAAAATAATATATCCCAGTGCTTCTTCTAAAGCAATAATTAACCAGATAAATTGGTGTGTTACTGCATTTCAATGCATGTATAGAAATAAATCATTCAGAATAATATAAATAAGTATGCGTATCAGCGTAATAGCTCAGGGGATAAGAACACTGTGGTCATGGGTTCAAATCCCACTCAAGTCAAGAATTTTTTAATTGATTTGATCGGTTATTACGACTGGGAGATCGGGAATAATATTAATAAAATCCCGATTGATCGTCTTGATCCAGGCTTACTCTGATATCCTGGATTGAAAGGTAAATACTGATTATTAAGTCGGTGACATGTGTAATTAGTAATAGTTAAGATCACCCACACACAATTAACACGTTGTTGTGTATAAAAAACCCTCTCAAAAAGACACTTTCTAAAATAAAATAATTTCGTAAATAAATAAATAAATGTATGGTTAATTTTCCAGGCGATAACCTTTAAAATTCCCGCTACTTATTAATTATAAAAAAAAATACTTACAAATATAAAGTGGGCTTGAATTAACTGAGAATATTTTAGGGGGTGCTAGGGTATCAAAAGAATAAGTAAAACAAATTAAATAAATATATTTTTTTTAATAATTAATTAAAAATATTAATAGTGCTTTTCGAATAGAGTTTGTAAGAGTCTGAAGTACTCAGTTGTGAAAAATATATTTGATAAATATTTTATTCAAGTCCTGTTTAATAAATGAAGACACTAAATGTTATAAAAGTTTTTTTTTCGTGTACACTTATTATACAATTATTAAATTTAAATAACTCAACAAGTATGATGAATATTGGAATTTTGACTATACTTAAATAAATAGTTCATATATATTTAACACCTTCATCCAAAAAAAAAAATGTAACAGATCTTCTTCTGTCTTCTATTTATAAAATCAGGTATTTTAAATTCAATTATTTCCATTAAAATTTATCGATTTTCTTACGACTTAGTTTAAATTGAACCAATTCTATACATTTTCGGCTGTATTCAATATAAAAGTGTAATTAGAGTGTGTGCGTGCGGTGCGTATGCGTGTACACCGATGCTACCAAGCTCTATTCGTATACGCAACAATACTATCAACTCTAGCACGACTCATTAACACTTATTATTTATTAAACAAAAGAGTACCTACTATAACAAATAAAAATTAGCAATGTTGAAAAGGCAGATATATATTTGATAATTAATATTGTTTTCTAGTGTTAAAAAACATATTATCCATAATAAAGAGTAAACAATTTTAGTAAATTATTTTAACTGCTTATTATTTGAATGGTTGTTGATATGAGAATTGTAAATATTTGGCGGAAGAAAGGGACTATTTAAATTATTTTATTTCCAATGAATTCCCATTAAATGGTAATTAATTCTCCTATTGCTTCCACTGTTCTTGTTCAGAATGAATGTATAATATATATATATATATATATATATATATATATATATATATATATATATATATATATATATATATATATATATATATATATATATATATATATATATATAAATAAATAAATGATAATTTAAAGCAAAGTCAGCTAGGAGGCTGTCTGGTGGAGAATGTTTTAGAAGGTGTTATCTTTCGTATCCCTAACAATACATCAGTGCCACAGAGGCAGTCGTCTCGAGTTACTCTTCTCCTATCAAATATCCGATGCTTATGGCCTCAGCTTTTTTACACACACACTCAAATATATATAAATAATATTAAAATCAAGCTTATTACGAGAGCCACACTTATACAAAACATTTATATGCGAGTAAATGTCGAATCAGACCTCAAAATGGCAAAGTGTCGTATAAAACATGTGTATGACAAAGCATTTGAATAAATTGGTGGATAAAACTATCTATCTATCTAGTTTTACTCTGATATCCTTAATTGCAAGTTGAATATTGAGCTTCTTTTTATGATTATATATACTTCTTGTTTCTCAAGTTTGTTGAGATAAAATCACCAATATATTACAACATCACACAATCAATCCAATAACAGTCATTTAAAAAAAAAAATATTAAGAGAAAACAGTCGTCTGGAATACCAGAGAACCTACATCTCTGATGGAGCTTTTTTGAGAGGGTTTTTCATACACAACAACGTGTTAATTGTCTGTCGGTGATCTTAACTATTACTTGTTACATAGGTCACCGACTTAATATTCAGTATTTACCTTACAATACAGGAAATCAGAGTAAACCTGGATCAATACGATCGGGATTTTATTAATATTATTCCCGATCTCCCAGTCGTTATAACCGATCAAATCAATTTATTTATTTTTTACTTGAGTGGGATTTGAACCCATGACCACAGTATTTGTAGCCACGTTTCTTATCCCCTGAGCTATTACGCTGGTAGCCATTTGTGATGATCAGACCTAGTCTAAATGGGTGTAATGAAGTGATTTGATGTATTCTAAATCTGCAACGATTTCCTTTATAATATTGTATTATTTTATTTTAACTCTCTGATATTTACATAAAATATTACATAAAATACATCTACAGTTATCATAATTCGATTATTACAATCATGAGACAAACTATAATGTTGAATGCAAATTTTAGAAATATTAATTAAATATTATTATGTTATAAGTAGGTATAAGCAGGGTCCACCAAAATGTGGCTTTTATTTGTATGAAATGTGGCTCTAAAAAAGGTAGCACAAATGGCATTCTATGCATAAAAATACAAATTCATTATAAAAAATTGTTTTATGAAAATAATTATCTTAAATACTATGTAGGTACTACTTAAAACCCCGTTAACTAATAGTCAAAGAGTTAAAAGTTTAAAAGAGAAAAAGTTACATTTATTCGAAAATTGCCAAAAAATAGCATTATAATCTAGAAAAATGGCATTTGTTTGACTCTGCTTATAAGATTGTTCTGTGAATATCCCAAATCATACATTTTACCGAATAATAAATCAATATGTCTAATAAAAATGTAAGTCAGCGCAGTGCTCTACAATAGTAAGCAATTGAAAACCCGGTTTTTTAACCCTATTATATGTAATTATCTAATGTAAATTTTATATCAATTCCTTCTACTCTAGCCTATAAACACATTAACCAATTTACCCTAAATGACTGTATGTATTTGTTATTTGGTTATTATTCATAGTTTTATATTGTGAGGTGACCAAGCAATTATAGTTCAAATGAAGTCCTAATCAACACTTTTGTTAAATAATATTAATTTTATCTGATTGAATGTCGTTTTTTTTGCAATGATTGGTAATTCAGGAGGCGATGTCGGCAACACCAGGCCTGTCATATCGGGTGTGTTTATTTGCTGGAATATCTAGTTTCCCCATGGTAAAATGTATTGTGTATCCAGGTTGGTAATTAATACATATTCTGTGCCCAGGACAGGCTGTAAACTCATAATAAATTCGATGTTTCCAAGATAAAGTCGAATTGATTAAACGGTGTACGTAATGTGATATGCTGCTGGAATCCGATATGAGACGAGTAGGCCATGGAAATGGGACTTTGCCATATTTTTGTACAATAAATACGACACGAACGATATATTATTTTAATAAAATGACTAATTAGTAATTTCTTAATATGTGTATTTAGCCATAGATGTGTGTTTTTTTTCATATTGTACAAACATCTCCCTTAGGTTTTTTTTAAGAGAAAACAGTTTTCTGGAATACCAGAAAACCTACATCTCTAATGTAGTTTTTTTGAGTGGGTTTTTTAGACACAACAACGTGTTAATTGTCTGTCGGTGATCTTAACTATTACTAGTTACACAGGTCACCGACGGAATAATCAGTATTTACCTTGCAATACAGGAAATCTGAGTAAACATGGATCAAAACGATCGATCGGGATTTTATTAATATGTTTGCTGTATTTATTCACCCAAAATTATTTATTACCAGGCCCATTGATCGGTTGTGAAATCAGCGACTGCAGGCAAATAATATAATAATGTCTCAAAAAATATTTTTTTAACAATTAAAATGGTTACCCTAAAATTATCTAATGTGCCGCCAATTACTAGGGTGACAATTGAATAAGCGCTTTTTTATTAAGTTAATTTTGAGAAATTGTGATATACATATACCATGACCAGAAAAGAAAAGAATATATATTGTAAAGAGACTGAAAGTACACATATAGAAAAAAAATGGAGAAAGGCCTAAATGAGTAATAATATGAATAATATTATATATTTAATAAATTATAATATGAATAATATTATAATTTTAATAAATTTAAAAAAATCTGGAGAAAATATATACTAAATATGCTCTTTGCTTTTAACAATTAAGTAAAAAAATCCGCCAGTGCGTTGTTTTAAACTATGCTTTTCGGAGAATGGTTGGAAAATCCCGTCATTCTCCTGAATGTCATTTATAAACAAATATGTTTAATTTACTGTAGTTGAGATATTATTAGGCTTTTTGAGGCCATTATTAGCCGTATGGATTACAGTTTATATTGAGCGCGCACGAAAAACAAGCATCGGTGATAAAAGCGTTTGTAAAAAAAATAATTTTAAAATAAAAATATTGGATTTCTCATTTTAAGAATTAAATTAATTTTGAATATTTCCTCAAAATAGTATCTATATAGCTCGTGTCGTGTATATTTTATGTAACACTTCTCCAACAGTAGACTTAAAATTATTTGTAATATGCGCCAACTTGGGTGATATTTTAAGAAGAGGGAGAAGAATAATCGATTTTTTTTAATAAATAAATAATTAAACAGTTTGGGTCTCGTTTAATCTACAATAATTTTATTTCAAATTAATATGGGTTTATAGTGGATTATTATTATTGGCCGAAACAATCATGGTTGCCAATTTTCAATTAAAAATCAAGAGTAAAGAAATATTTTTTGTTATAATTTTACGATAACCTACCATTATTGAAATATTCTCACTATGAAATTCCAACTAGTATGTCGTTAATTTTTTTTCTTTTAATACCTGTGTTAGGAGAATGTCGTAAATAAAATAAAAATTCACACCTCACCTTTTTCTAATTTTTTATAACGTTAGTTCCCTCAAGTTTTTATTAAATATACTAATTAAGAATTAGAAAAATAATGAAAAATATGATAATAAGATTGATTAATTATAAAACAGTGCTTTTGGAATTTTGTTTGGGCCACCATCGTGTAATAAGCTGTTTCTGTGAAGAACTCAATAGTGAATGTTGCGTGTGTATTGTGTATTTAAATACGTAATTAATAAAAAAATTCTCCACTTAAAATATTCTCAGTTAATTCAAATTATGCATAAATTAATATTATATTGCTTATGTCATGCTTGTAAGTAAATGCCATAAAAAGCATAAATATATAATATGATATGAGACATATTTGATCTTCTACCTGGGAACTGTTTATTAATTATTTTTTTCGGGTTATTTAGTAGAATTCTGAATATTATAAATATGCATTACACCCCAGTTCAATAGTATACGTTTAAAAATAGTCACAGGCATGTACGGTGTTTGTTTTCATTGAGAGAGTATACAGATTCTTGCTGAATGCGGCTGAGAATAGAGTCGGTCATTATTATCGTGTTTTTTGTTATGAACATTTAATTAGTATTGTGTATAACGGCTGATTTGTGGCACACGTCTGTATCAGAGGCGGGTGTAAAATATCGTTTTTCGATTAAAAAGCGATACGATATCGCGATGTAAAGGATAATTTCGAAGAGGAGTGGTTGGAAAGAGGATACGAGAAGGTAATATGAGATGTGCGCTACAAGAGCTGCTAGCTCGCGCGGTCCGCCGCTCGGTCTCCGATGTTAATGGCGAAATCCATACCACTCGCTTCATACCACTGTTTATTGTGTTATGAACATCTACCGATACACTATATGTATGTATGGATGTGCCCTTTAATACTTTGTTCACTATTACGCTATTATGCGCTGTGCTGTTATGTTCTGCAACCACGATAACACCTTCAAGAGTTAACAAAACCTGTGGGTTGTATCGATACATTTAGGCCCGGTTTCTTCAAGTCGTCTTAAATCTCGAACTAGTGTCACTCGGAGATTTACGCGCCAAATGCGTTTCTTCAAGATGTAGCTCGTGCTACATACGGTCAAATCCTAGCTCGGGAATATCTTTAGTATAGTTTCAAGAAACGGAATATTTGTATATGAGATTCGTACAATCGCACACGATTTAACACGGGTTAAAGAAACCGGCACTTAGGCAGTAAGGGACGATTTCTACATGTAGCTCTAAACTCGTCTTAGATTTTAGGATGCTAATTGGGTATTCCGGTCACATTTAATTATTAAGAGCCGGTTTATTCAGCGAGTGTTAAATCTCGAGCCAGTGACACTTGGCGATTTACGCGCAAAATGCGCTTCTGTCAAATCCTAGCTCGGCAATATCGACGTGCTATAGCTAAATGTCGAGCTCGTGCTATATTTCCCCCTCCATTTCGGTTTCGTCGCTTCGGCTCGAGTCGCCTGTATACAAGTTCCCATGAATGCTTGCGATACAAACATTGGAATTGCTCCTCTATAGTTTTAGGACCAGTTTCTTCAAGTCGTGTTAAATCTCGAGCTCGTCTCAATCGGCGATTTACGCGCGTTTTCTTACAAATGCGTTTCTTCAAGATTTAGCTCGAGCTACCAGCTGTCAAAATCCAGCTCGCTGATATCTAAGTGCTATTAAGTCGCCTGTATGCAAGTTCTCTTGAATGCCTTCGATACAAACATCGGGTATGACCGGCTACAGCTTTAGCACGGCCTGAAGAAACGGAATATTTGTATATTACTCGAGATTCGTATAATCTGTTGTCACATAGCTCACGGTTTAACACGTGTTGAAGAAACCAGCCCTTTAGCTCGGCTTTGAGCGATTTCGGCGAGACAAGATTTGACAGATCGTAACACGAGCTAAATCTTGAAGAAACGCATTTTGTGCGTAATTGGTCGAGTGACACGCGCTCGAGATTTAACTCGCGTTGATGAAACCAAAAAAGTTTGTTAATCTAGATACCGCAATGGAGTGGGCCAACTAATATGTAGGTTTAGGTATATCAACTAACATACGTTTATGCGATTTTTAGGTGATTTGTAAAAAAATACAGTTTTACGGTAGCTTAAGACACCTATTTGAATATAAAGTATGATTTGTTTTATTTTATTATATTTAATATAATACACCTTTGATTAAAATAATTCCACATACAATTAATTATATATTTTTGCACGTAATTGATTCCCAGGTGTCGTATTACATATTTATCTGCTCCATATAAACAAAGTATTTAATTTGTATTACTGGTAAACAATAATGGTGTCTTGTACCCTCATTTTTATTTTGAATATTTTCTAAGTCAATGTCTTAACAATTATTTAATTATAGTTATTGAGTTCTGGTTGTGAGCCTCATGCATGTCGTTATTGAAAAAGGAGCAACAAGTTAAAAGGTGTATAAAGCATAAAAGCGTCTTCGAATCAGACACTATTTATTGTCGTGTGTCATATGATACTTTGTCAAAAATGTTATAAATAATTTAAATGCGCTTTGTTTTTTCGTCATAAAACATTCGTGTATGGTATTTAGAGGGACATATTATTATAATATGATATTTAAATGAGTATTTTGGTCTGTTTAAAATCAGCAAACCCCCTCGAAAATATCAACACATGCGTGACCGGTAACGAGTGAAACTTGATTTCGTTTTTTTTTGTCAATAATTAACCCGTAGGGGTTTTACAAATTTGTTATATTAATATTAATAAAGGATTACTATCAATTTTAATTTTTGAATGTAAATATTCAGGTACGTTCAATTGCTTAGTGAAATAGATATTTATTTCTTCGAACCATCTTAGTTAATACATGAATCTCGTTTTTTTAATAAAAAAAAAATGTTGTTAGGCTAGGTTGAAAAATACAATGCAAATTTGATAATGTAGAACTATATGGAATTATATAAAAAAATATTTTTAGTTGCCTTATTGAGTCCGCTTAGTCTTATTTTTATGAAAAAAAAAAAAATAATTATAGGGGACGGTTCCTTCTAACCATGTGTTACGTAACTCCCGAGTATGGAGCTTAATTTTTTTTGTATAATCGCACTAAAAATTTAAGAATGAATCGAGTGTCTAAAAACTACGCGAGGAAGAAAATTGACAGAAAAATTTATTATAGGTTGACATTTTGATATTGTATATCATGATTATTGTTATTTTCCAGGATTGAAACATTATAGTTCTTATATTTGTAGACTAATTGTTAAATTTTACATACGCTTAGAGTGGAATTAGATTACCGAAAATGGCTGTGATTGCTTAAGTTTGGGATTCCAAGGCGTGCGTCATCGTAAAGACGGTAATAGAGTTGCTTTTCTGTACATTTGATCGGTTTTTTGTTAACCAGTGCCTCGACCGAAGCCCAGACGATGCATTAACTAACAAAAAACCGATCATAAGTGTAGCTAAGTAACTCTACTATCGTATTTACGGTGACGTTTGCGTGGGAATCCATTACTTAATATCGTAACAGCCATTGTTATCTCACCTCTGAATCCACTTAAAATGTGTAAATTTGCTCTAAAATCATAAATCAAAGGTGATGATTTATTTAGTTACATAGTCAGGGGTATTAAAAGCGTCAAAATGATAATAATTAGACAGCCCTGACGGTGTGTATGTCCGTAGCAGACTGCAGCAGTTATTTGACACTGTTCAAATATCGTATTTCAAAAGGAGCATCTCAAATGCGGTCTCATATAATACATACAGCACACCAAAAGCCAAATAAACCAATACTACATTATATTCACTCATTTTTACTAACAATAAACATTATACTTAATATGACGTGAGCCCAGGGCGAGCTTTGGACTAACTGAAATATGATATTCTCATCTACACACACACACTATGTTTTCGGTCTTAAATACTGCCACCTCATCATAGACATAACATTCATTCGACTATTTATAACATTTTACATATCACTTTCATCGGATAATGCTAAACCATACTCCTTTATTAATATTTTAGGGTAATTTTAATTGAAATTTTCAATTTGTTAATGTTTTTTATGTTCTGCTTGGTTTTTTAATAGGACGGTTATATTTGAGCTTTGAATTCATTTTTGATTTAAAGTGTTTTTTTTATCGATTAGAAGTAATTTTCTATTTTTAAAATGTGGAATTATTATGCATTATCAAATTAAATACATCTAAAAATATTTTAAATTTATTTTATATTTTCAATCGACATTGTTTTTAGATGCTCTGCTTTGTTTTTAATACGCAGATAATAAGTTTGTTTTTTCATTCGAAAAAAAAATGATTTTTTTTATATATACTCCAAGGATGGTTGAGGGAAGGACCCGTACAGAAATACAGAAATATAACATACACACACTTAGACAATTATATATACGGGGTGGAGGGGGTGGTAAAAATATTAATTACGTATTTAACAGACACAATATACACGCGATATTTACTACTGAGTACTTCACATAAACAGACGATTTCAAGATGGTGAATACCCAAACTCAATTCCAAAAGACTATTAATATTTTTAATTACTCTACCGAAAAAAATGGTATTCAGATGGCGCTGGTCTGGAGAATATGGTGAATGCAAGTTACGCCAATTTGTTATATCAACCAAAATATATTATCCTGGAATACAACCTTTCTGGATCATTGTTTATTTGTTAAAACCGTCGAGTTATGTGCAGTAGAGAACTGAATTTACTATTTCATATTTATTTGTAGCAGATGCAATTTTTTAACAGAGCTGATTGCGATATTAACATATTTTAAAAATCTAGCCAGATAGCTACTTATTAAGTTTCACACACATAAAAGTTGTCGCATTCATATACATTTCGAGACTATCATTAAATCATTTAATTTATTTGGCTTCAATAATTTCATCACTAGTCTAATTAATTTCATTTTACTATATCATATTTATTATACATGATTCAATTTTAGTGAATGCGAATATTTTATTGAAAATTTATTCATTTTTAATAATAATTTAAATAATTTTGGATAATGTTTTTTTATGAGAGTATGAACATTGTGATTTGAACGAAACTCAAGATGTTCATATTAATACCACGAAACGACCACCCATTTAAATATGTCGTTCAGTTCCATAAAGTCTTAAGAGCACTATGAATTTGAATACTTGTGTCAAATTACATTAAGACATATTTTTCTACTGCACCTGCCCAAAATTGGTCGAATAATCTGTACATATAACATAAACACACCTTAAATAAATAAACACGTGTATTATAATTTAATTTATTACATAATTTAATCATAATTAGGGTGGATAGATTACAGTATAAGAATTAAGCTTAGGTAAATAATATATATATATATATATATATATATATATAGCAGTTATATAGTATATATATATATATATATATATATATATATATATATATATAACATAAACACATCTTTAGATAAATATATACGTGTATTATAATTTAATTCTATTACATTTAATTCATATATATATATATATATATATATATATATATATATATATATATATATATATATATATATATATATAATTTTTTTTATCGACAATTTCATTAGTTTTTGAGCTCAGCCTAGTCGAAAGGTTCCTAATTAATAAATTCATATGAGTTTAATTTAATTTTTGTCATCGCAAAGTAAATCAAATGTAGGTATAATATATTGTATTCTATATATCAAGAATATTTCACTACTCTTATAATAGCACAATTTAATAAGAACACTTTAAGGCCATTTAGTTAATATTTTTTTTGTAGAAAGGGATATTGATTTTTACACAGGATTATGCAGTATAATTTTAGTATTAATTATTTTTATATTTAACATGTGGTCCATCATTGGTCGATGTTGTTTTGTTAGTGTTCCCGAAATATATATAGGAGATGCCGTCAGTGTGCGATAAATTACTTGAAAACGATACTGCAATCGATACACCTATGTCCCACATACACTATTTATACACTTTAAATACTATCATAAAGCCTTTTTATTATCACTACAACCGCTATATAATGTAGGTTTATATACGGAGTCACATTAAATGAGCAATGCAGCTTACCTATATTAAAAGAACGAGTCTTTATTTTACAATCGCATAATTATTCTATATGAGAAGCCTAAGATAGTTATAAAAAATATTACACTCTTCCCAAGGACTAATAGACCACAGATTATATCAAAATAATTAATAATGTATGACACATTATGTAGAAAACAATTAACATATTGTATGACGCGGGTTATGGTAATTCATTGGCGTACATCGAAGTCTTTTTTTTAATCAAACTTGTATGCTATCTTCAACTTATTTGTAGAGAATTTTAAAGTTGGTAATTAATATCAAGTAGACGAAAACAACCAGCTGATTTATAATAATCTTTCTAAAGAAAATATAGGGTTTTTCTAAAACATATTTAAAAAAAAACACTCGAATAATGTCTTTATTAAATATTTGATTCTATTAATTTATTGAAAGAAAGGATATTTTATTATGCACTCTCTAAGTGATATTTTGGTGAAAAAACTAATGATTTTTTTTATAATGTGGACGATGAAATATAAATTTGGCCCAAACTAGTTTGAGAAGCATTGTTGTAAATTTAATGGTTTTTAATTAAATAAAGGCTTATCATTTTTTTATCTTTAATTTAAAAATAGAAAGCTCTATTTATGAGGATTATTATGACATATTTTTATAATTATTAGACTATAATTATTAATGAATTGATAGAAAGGAGTTTTAAAATTGCGCGAATATTCAACATAGTGATATATATCCATTCCTTAATAATTTTACATTTTGATAATCTGTTCCTGTTCCACGCTATATGAACTAAAAACCTATAAATTCGAAACAAGTAAATGTTTTTTTTTTTATTATTATTAAGAGAAAACAGTCGTATGGTATTCCCCCAGAGAACCTTCATCTCTGATTATTTTATTTATTTTCGCCCCGAGGAGCTTTTTTTAGAGTGGGTATTTTTTGAGGGGTTTTTTTATAAACAACAACGTGTTAATTGTCTGTCGGTGATCTTAACTATTAGGTACTAGTTACACAGGTCACCGACTTAATAATCAGTATTTACCTTACAATACAGGAAATCAGAGTAAACCTGGATCAAGACGATCGATCGGGATTTTATTAATATTATTCCCGATCGTCCAGTCGTCATAACCGATCAAATCAATTAAAATATTCTTTATTTGAGCGGGATTTAAACCCATGACCACAGTATTTGTAGCTACGCGTCTTATCCCCTGAGCTATTACGCTGAGTTCGTTGTTGTGAAACTGAAGTTTTCAATTTTTATGGACGATCTTTATTTACAGAGCAAATTTAAAACTAAATGTGATCCTATCATTTTGCGCTGTGACTAATCAAAGCTGTTGGTACTAACCTATTCGTTTTGGATGCGAATTAGACCAGTTGGGGTAGTATTATCAATAAAGTAATATTGCAATATTATAAATATAAACGGTGTGTAATTGTATATAAGATATAGAGGCGGGGCTAATAAGCTGGCAAACAGAACTAATGGATTGATCCGGCAGTATCGCTTGCCTTGTACGAGTAGTGTCAGGTAACACTCCCTTGCAACTGCAACACATACATAAATATTCCATATTTATATATCTAATTACATTCCTATCACTCTTTAATACTATTCTCTTATACTCGAGATAAGCCTAATTGTCATTATACACTAGATGCTTAAGATGATTCTGTCAAATACGCAGTAGTGGATAACCGCGTCATGAATTAAGAACTTAATTTTTCGATACCCTCTAAAATATTAACATTTGTTGCAAGTTCACAATAATACTCTATAATATTTATCCAAGTCTATTACTGTATTTTATTAAGTGAATTTAACATGCTGTTGGTCTGTTTAATTTATATTAATCATTTTACATACGAGGCGTTAATTTCCCTAACTACGAACTTAAAAACAGTTAAGCTTGGGATTCCTAGGCGTGCGTTGTCGTAAACGTGCACCGTAAAGACGGTAATTGAGTTCCTTTGCTGTGCTTTTGATAGGTTTTTAGTTAATTAGTGCCTCGCTCGAGGCTCAGACAAGCCATTAACTAACAAAAAAACAATCATAAGTTTTGCTAAGTAACTCTACTATCGAATTTACGGTGACGTATGCCTGGAATACATTACTTTAGAGATTAATTAATTTTTATAATTGCGTGCATATTCAACAAATTGATTTATTTCCGTTCCTTAATAATTTATATTTATTAATAATGTAAACAAGAATAAATAACATTGCATAAGTCCATAGTTTTAAGTTTTTTAAGTCATTCGCCATCACTGATACATTGAAACATTAAAAAAAAAATTAATACACTCTGTATTCTGTTTTTTTTGTATATGCAATCTTGTTACTCATTTTGTGTACAATTATTTTATAAATGCCTTAATGCGTATATTATTAATAAATATACTAGATTTCAATAATGTCCTTCTTTAGAAAAACCTTTTCCTTTTTAAATAGTGATAACCAACATTTGTTCAATTTTGAGTTCGTTGTTAAGGAACTGAACGCCTTAGTTTACAAGTGTAGAAAAATAATGAAGAAATTGATCGAGGGGATCAGTTAGGATTTTATTAAAATAATTACTGATTTTTAAATCGGTTGGTTGGAATAATAAGGTAATTCACTTATTCTCAATGTCTCAGAATTAATAGATGATCGCTATTTTTTAATAGGATTTGAACGTGTAACAGAATAATGACAAAAGAGAATGGTGATTAATTCTTAGGTGTTCGAAATGATTAGTAAAATATATTAGTGAAATGAGTGGCTTTGATCAAAGGAAATTGTGTATTTGATACAGGTGTAGTCAAAGCTAAAAGAGCGGTCAACGAGTCTTATTTATAGGTGTGTTCACTAATTAAAATCCCATGGATAGCTTTGATGATGACTAAGAAATGTAAGAGATATTTTTCGCAGGGTGACAGTCTCCTGTGACATAAAGGACATGACATTTAACACCTCACATTCACTGCTATTAAAACCAGCTTTCTCCCTATGTATTTTATAACGTCTTAGCCCATGGATTGACTATAATGTAAAGGAAATCAAGATTTTTAAACATGCGGTTAGAAAATTTATTTTTCATATACTCTGGTGTGTCAATAATAGAGACGTGTTCATTAATTAGTTATCCTTTTATGCTGATGAAAGATGAGAAGGTACAGACCACCCCCAGTTGTCACCCACCCCATGTTTGTGCTGTTCACAATGAACCTTCGTGGTTTTGCTTTTTCTTCAAACTACGATGACGGCCACCGTTGGGAAATTAACACTATCATTTTCTTTGTAGACGTGGGATATTGAATTAAAAAGAGTAGATACATTTCCCTGAAACAGCCGGCTGTGTATTAAAATAGTTTATTGACAGTTTCAGCTAACAGGAAATCTTGATATAAGAGAATACATGTATCTAACTAAACGGATAGAGTTACACTCGACGTGGATATTTTTTCTCTATCTTCTTTCTAATTGTACAGTAAAACCTCAATATACGCCCTTATTCCCATAATTAAGTATGTATATCAAATGTTTTTTTCACATAATAAATATTGGTAAAATAACTTCGATCGTCCAAACGAAGGTTATATATAGAGATGTGCCAATATCAAACGAATATAATACTAATCTTTTCTAATATATTATTATAAATGCACAATGCATTATGATTAATCGAGCATTTACTGTCTTAAATCGCCTCATTACACTCCATGGGAAAAAAATAGGTATAATACTACAATATTCGTTTGACTTTGGCACATCTCTCTTTCTCTCTCTCTAAATATATATATATATATATATATATATATATATATATATATATATATATTTCTTTATTTATTTGCTTTTATTTCCTCATAAGAGCTTTTTTTACAGACAAGACAAAATAATTAATAAAAAAGGTTTAAAACAAACAAAATGAAAAGTACATATATAAAAATTAATAAAGTAAGGTGTAGGAAGCAATAGTTAATGTTACTATATAAGGTCGCTCCTAAACAAGCTCTGTAGGTGGTAGAATTGGTGGAAAAGAGTTCACCCAGGTGCGTAAATTAATTGCCAAGTCGTTGTAACATATTCAAAGGAGAATAAAAGTGGTAGTTGGATGAGAAATATATATAATATGAATCAAAATATTCCGCTTCCAAACAGACGTTTATCGATATCCATTATAAAAAATTATCTATCTTTTGATCAACTAATTGAAATAATTAAAAAATGGTCCCAAAATCATATCATTAGAGTTGGTCTACAGGAATGATAAAATTATTTTATTTTCAAAATCACTAACCTCACATGGGAATACAATATTTCATTAAATTATACTTTATTTTCACAAATGATATGAATATTCATAACAAAGCGTGGGTGGGATTGTAAGGGTGGCTTGGACAGAGATTCGTTTAGTTTGGTTGTATGAAATAGAGAAAGGTGGTATAGGAGAGGCCTTAGTAGTAATACGATACTTCTTTTGATAACATGATATTGGTCTACCACCCCTAAAACACCCCTTTAAACCACCTTCGTAACAAAACTCTTCCTCTATATTTTGCCCTCTGTGTCTTTTTAGCATTGCTCTCTCAATTATCAATCTCTATACTAAACATATCGACGGGCTCGACTAAGAGTAATATGACTCGGGATATTACCTTTTTAACTTTTTCTCATTTTATTATTTAATAAATTATTGCGCATATTCTGACAAAAAATCACGATTCTAGTGCTTAAATTGAGAAAGATAGGTTTTTTCTTATGGGGTACGTTTCGAGTTATCGCCCACGGGAGAAAAAATTTGACGCTCGAGTAATACGAACGGAGACATCGCCTTCTTAGTCGTTCATTTGCTAAACACTGTAGGCGATATCTTCAGGTAGCTTAGTCTTCATTGCGCACACCGACACCATATACGTGTGAACAATCATGTGTGTATTAGTAACCAATAAGACACGGCTATGACTCCCCACCACCATCACTATCAGTCCCTTTCTTCCTGCCTTATAATACTCATACAATACTCACCAACAATTACACATTTCAAAAAAGATTCAAACATTTCAGGGATGCCGCAATACTTCTTCTTATTCACGATCGCTTGTTTAAACTCTACTTTACTAAAATAATTTCATTTTTAATAATAATTTAATATTATTATTTCAAAAAAACACATTTTTCAGTGATAATATTAAATAATAAAAGTTATATTTTTTTAAAAGTGGTCGAAACAAAGACTCCCTGCTTTGTAATAATATTGGTGGATTATCAACACTTTTGAAACCAAAAACTATAAGTGTTTCTTGGGTGTGTTTTTATCAGCAAAATCAACAGAATGATGAAATACCCTGTTATTTGTATTATATTCAAACAAAACTGCAATTCCAATAAATACGATAATATAAAGTAGTGAGTATTATAAGAATAGAGTTCCTATGGTCTTATTCAGTGAAGTGGTCAAGTCATATGGCTATTGTATTGTGAACATAATATATTACTAATATCCTAATTTACCGGTTGTATTTTTATTTAAAAACTTGCCACTAAATATGTTCCCACATATGTGAGATGTTTAAAAAAATTTTTTTTTTCCTTAAATAACTATTATTCTCTATTATTATTAAAATAGGGTATTTTGACATAACAAGCTGAAAATTTGTAGAAACAGTTATTTTTTTTTTTTACCGTGACGCCTTCCCTATTGGCGGGATTCCCTTTATAAGGGGTTGGCCAGGCCACCTTGGACTTTACGGGAGGATATAGTAGAGATGGTTTCCCAGGCCACCACACAGCAATGAGTACTTAAGATCTAGTTTGCTAAGCTAGATCTACCAAGTGATTCCGGTGCCGTGAATCGAACCCGGGAGTCTTCACTCACGAATCCGTTACACTAACCACTGGGCCACAAGGCGGTTATTTTTTTCAATAAATCACACAGAGGCTCCGAAGTTTATTATTAGCTGCAACTAAACAAGCGGATGACAATAAATACTATCGTCATTTTAAATTATCAATATTTATTTCATTTACTGATTATTTCAATTAAATAACCATTCTTAGAATTCATACCTTCATTCATTCTACCATTTAATACCTCGGACATCGTTCAAGTGGTTTGGTAAAAACACAATATTATATTTAATTGAACTGATATTTATGTTTCATGGTTTTTTTTTTCATTGATTTTTTAAAATCCAAAAACCCTCAAGTACCTGATATTTTTCAAGGGCTTATTCACTCTTATAATTATTGTGTGATATTTTTGAAAAAGTTTCAGTATTCTTTAGACTTTCAACGCCATAACATTATTTTTTTTGTGTATTTCTATAAGATGAGACGACGCGACGGTAATACAATTTTAAATATAATAGCTGATTTGTTTTATTTGTGAGAAGTCACTATTGAATAGTGATTTTGTTAATTAAGTGTGTGGTTTGAAAACTTTAAAGACTTCTATAAAATGAATAGCGGAAATTTTCCCATTAATATCAGTCAGTGCACCTCATAAAAATAGTAGCGGTGACAAAAAAATGGAAAATTATCGACACAAGGTCAGTAACGCAAGTAATCTAGAATTTAAAGACAATATCAAAAAATAGTAGAGAAACGAAAGGATTAAAAATTTTTGGAATCGACCACTAGTAACTATAATCATAAATAATATAATCATTTACCCAATCGATGAAGGAGATTTATAATTATAATTAAAATATCCTTAGTATATTACGTATATGAGAAATGTAATGTATGAACTAATTAAAAATACAAATTATTAATTGTAAATGATTTTATAACTGTATATTTGGTATTATTGAGTGAGTATTACAGGTATCATATCGGCTATAGCGAGGATAGACACTAATAATGATAAAATGATAGGAAGAGCTAATAAAATTATGTCACATGCAATTCAATATTAATGCATGAGAAAAAATATACTAATAAAACCATTTTTTCAACAGAATTAATGAATATCTTTACCATTTGTCTTTATTTGAATTGCTTTTTGAGAAAAAGCATTATATTTTGTTATCTGTATTATATTCAAACAAAACTGCAATTCCTATAAACACTATAGAGTATGGTCATATCAAGTGAAGTGGTCAAGGAATGAATGCTTAAAATAATATCAGTTGGAAAACCTAGTCACTTGAGATATTTAAATACTTACCGGTTGTATTTGTGTATATTTATTTTTGCCATTTGATATGTAATATAAATAATATAATAGAATGTAATAATAAAGCAATATTGTAAAGGTAGTGGTGCGAGTGTCTGGTAATGAAGCTGCTAGTAGTAGTAGTAGGTATAGTAGTATATGTAATAGATATTGTGGGTGTGTGCGTGTCGGTGTAGTAGTGTGTGTGAGGGAGCTAGGATGAGAGTGTGTGAGTGTGATGCATAGTAGTGTGTGTGTGACTTATCATCTCCAAGTATTTCAGGAAGGACATTGAAGACAGCGATAACTCCGTGTATCGCCTTCCCGTGCGCTTCCCCTCCGCAAATCTTCCCTACAAGAACAATTTTTAGCTTGCCCCCTTTTAAATATTGCATTATTACATATTTAAAAAATACTCGTCTGTTGATAACACAATGGGGCACGTTTTTCCGAAAAAAATGAAACGATATAACATCTGAATAAAGAGATATTAAATAAAAACCTAAAAAAAAACGGTTTTTCGGCCGTCCTGTAAAGTTGTGTTTTTCGACTTATCGCCGTCTTAGCGGAGCCCGTCGATATACAATTATCATTCAGGTTATCTAAGGAATCGAATTAAACTATAAAATATTTAATAGCTCAGGGGATAACGACCATGGCTACAGATACTGTGATCATGGGATAAAATCTCACTCAAGTAAAAAAAAATGGATCGGTTATTACGACTGGGAGATCGGGAACAATATTAATGAAATCCCGGTCGATTGCCTTGATCCAGTTTTACTTTGATTTCCTGTATTGTAAGGTAAATACTGATTATTAAGTCTGTGACCTGTGTAACTAGTAATAGTGAAGATCATCAACAGACAATTAATTAAAAAAGCAAATTTTATTGAAAAAATAATAAATGGCATAGTTCACAGCCTACAAAAAAATAAAACCTACCCCTATTATACTATTTCCTGAAATCAGAAGTTTTAATTTAATAGTTAAATTAACGTATTTTATAAAATTCCAAATAATGTACTTCCTATGTCACCACCCCTTTCATTTCCACCCTTTAACTCATATTTGTATTTACATACATTTATTAATTTTTCTATAAGGCGGAATTGATTATAACCAATAATATTAGTCAGAGATGATTTCTTGGTTGATTATTAATTTTCATGAATGAAATCAAGCAAATATACATATATAATATTTATTATACGGGATTCGATTTTAATGAATGCGAATATTTTATTGAAAATTTATTCATTTTTATTAATAATTAAATTAAATTTCACAATTTGGTAATGTTTTTTAATGTTCTGCTTTAAATAAATCGAGAGTATGAGCATCGTGAGTTGAATAAAACTCAAGATGTTCATATTAATACCACGATTTTTTTAAATATGTGACTTCCATAAAGATTTAAGAGCACACAGAATTTTAATACTTGTACCCCAATACAATTTTTCTACTATACCTGCCCAAATTGGTTAAATGATCTGTACATATAACATACACACACCTTAGACAATTATATATATATTATATTATGTTGTATTTTCAGGACTTTGCCGAAACTGCCATGAACGAGTTATTGGGGTGGTATGGCTATGACAAAAGAGGATCACCCCCGCACCCAAGACCTCCCCCACAAACACAATCCCCACAAAATGGTAATTTTTTTTAACCTTTCTGGTATCAAATTTTCGCAAATTATTTCTTTTTAAACGAGATGTATCCGATGACTTTGCTCTGTCAATTATTAGAATAAAATATATTTCTCTAAATTACATACACGCCTCATTGGTTGTAAATAAAATAAATTGAAAGGTGTTAGGATATCAAAGGGATATTATTATTAAATAGTGGCTTTATGGTTCTCAGAAGAGTGACTGGTGTTTCGGTGAGCAGGTGACCAGTTCTGCTAATGGATGTCTTCCTAGAACAGCTTTTTATTACATTACACCATATAAATATACAAGGGGTGGTTTTACAGTACACTGCAGGAGTGGATGCAACTTTCGTTCATTAAAATCTGATGATTTTTTTAATGATAAGTCAAAATAACGAAACAACTCGTTAGTGTTGTGGCATAAAAGTAAAGGTACAACACCAATTCTAGCATATATCTTTGTATTTTTTTTATAAAATAGTCTCCGATGCTGACGAGGAGCAATCTGACACGGTCTCATCAGGGCCGGACTAGATGATACTGATGATCAAATATCGCTTTAATTAATTAGGCATTACGAGTACGACGCCGCCATGGCTTCTATCTATCTCAAACAACATCTTCTTTATTCCAAAATAATAAACATTTTCAAAAAATAATACCCCGAGATTCAACATGCAAACTGAATTAAATAATTAAAATACGTTGATTTTGAGACAATGCATTGGGACAGTTTTTATATCAAACACCCGTTAAGATAAAAGCAATCGATGTACTAGGATTTAATTAAAATATATTATTATTATACATACCTACGCATTTATAACAGCTTTTATGTTTTAATATATTTATTTCGTTTTGTCATATCACAAGAAGAGGGTTTTTGTAATATTTTTCCATATATTATAACAATTATTGTAATAAAATATAACTTTTAATACCAATATAAACATCATCATGTTAAAATAAGTAAAAAGAGCATGTCTGTAGGCTTAATTTCACTAGAATTATGTAAATTATATTTGATAAAGAAATTGTACAATAAGTATTTATAACAGGTTCAAGCATTAACGAACAAAATGTAACATGCTTAAAAGAGATAAAGGCAATTAAAACATAACTAAATATATAAAAAAGATAAATTAAGAAAAATTGAAATATAAAATAGGCGTTTGTTAAAAGAAGGAATCATAATATTTATTAGTAAAATATTACTCTAATTGTCGGTTTTAAGCATAAATCCAAGAGCTGAATATTTTACAAGTCTAATAATATTATTTTCTTTAACCCCAATGTTATAAAACTTTTGGTTTTCATTTAAATTCTTGTTTTCTGTTCTATCTATGTTCTTCTCTTGTATATGTATATTTAATTTTTATCTTATTTATATGATTTACTTTTAGTACCCAGAATTTCTATTCTCCGTAAAAGTCTTCACGAGCAAAGGTTACATAAAATAAGTAAATATAAGAAATTGCATAGCACGATGAAATAGTTTAGTATAACTTTTTACTAATTATTTACAATTTATTTAACCAGCGTGATAGCTCAGGGGATAATACGCGTGGCTACTACTACTGCGGTCATAGGTTCGAATCCCACTCAAGTCAAGAATTTTTAAATTGATTTGATCGGTTATTACGACAGGGAGATCGGGAATAATATTAATAAAATCCCGATCGATCGTCTTGATCCAGGTTTACTCTGATTTCCTGGATTGTAAGGTAAATACTGAGGCGATTATTATTAAGTCGGGCAGAGCCGCTCTGTCGGTGAGCTGTGTAACTAGTAATAGTTAAGATCTCCGACAGACAATTATCACGTTGTTGTGTATAAAAAACCCTCTCAAAAAGACCCTTTCTAAAAATAAAAAAGCTCTTCGGAGCGTAAATAAATAAATAAATAAATTAGACTCAATTTTTTGATACCCCACATATGGTTGAAAGCCCACTTCATAATATCCGGAGGGTATTTTTTAAATATTCATTATGTAATATAGTGTTAAGTTAAAAATGTACGCTCATCATGTTTGCGAGTGAAAATTTTGATAGAACTATTATTAAATTTTGTGCGAGCTTCTCGTGAAGATAATTTAATTCGAAATAGGACACTTGCGTTGGCAAAAATGTTCTCGTCTTTACGCGTGTATTAGAATAGATATGACTAGAGAGTGTTGTAAGAGGATACAATAACACAAGCTAAGCTTAATTAATATCTAAATTGAAAGATGTGTAACATTGCAGACGGAGTGCGTGTAATGTGAGATCAAATATAATATGTTTTCTCCACTATCGCGATAAAATCATGAGAAATTAGTTAGTTGTACGAAGTTGAATGAAACCATAGGTGTGTCTTAACTAGCCAACTATAATTACATCGTAGTTAAACTTGGCTCATCTTAACACTATCATATCTCTACTTGCTTATATTAAACATTGCATTTGCACTGAATCTTGAGGAGAAATTTCATTTTAATAAAATCATCCAGACAACATAAAGAAATATTCTCATTATCCTAAAAAATATACATACATTGAGCTCTGGATGAAAGAATAAGTGTAAATTATTAAAAAATATAATGAAACCTCTCATTGTATTTTTTGATAACTTAACTCGTTATGCTAAACCATTTTTACGCTAAAAAACTCACACATAGTTCTAAATTTTCAATAATTTTACGCTTTGTTTCTATTAATATTTATTTGTGGCATTTTTGCACGGGAACTCCTTTTTTTCTATGTAAAATCGCTTGTTTTTTAAACAATCATTTTCGTTGGTTACGCGATTTTCAACAATGAATACAAAAAAAAATGAATCGATTTTCCATTAAAAATCTATAGTCACTCTGTGCTTTTATAACAACAAATTCTACTGATATAAATTTCGACTAATATTACCGCAGTTAAAAACCACTGATTTTTAGTGAATTTACCCAGTTTGTAGAGTACGCAGAATCGAAATTATATAATTTTCATTTTAAAATACAACACACGCGTACGTCATTATAAACAATGTATTATAAAAAAAATTATTAAGAGCGTTTAATTGGGTAAACTATAATGTGTTTTGTATCGCTGGGGGGTTGTTTATTTCAGCGTAAAAATTGAGGGTGGGCTTTGGGGTGGCGCGTGGTTAAACTACGTGGTAATGGAGGCTCGAGTTTCGGCCTGAAATAAAAATAATTTGATTGTTTTTAATGAGAGGAGGCAGTGTAATCGAGAGGCTCGAATAGATGGATGTTGGTTGTGCAGTCATTATGGCAAAAAATAGGAATCGGTGCACGATTTCATCCAGTTACACAGCTCTTAATTAAAATTATTATTGTGAATGCCGGCAAAAAATGTTACACAAACAACATCATTTGCAACAACCGGATCGGGCTCGATTGAATTTCAAATTAATTCGTTATTTACGCGGACATTTAATCCTCGATTAATAATACGTAAATTGAGATCTTGCCATTACCACCGGAGCTTGCTGCTCTCCAGGATATACGAAGTTGGGATTTTTATAATTATTACGGGATGCGCAGATGACTAAATCGGTTTAGCGAGAGATTTCTGAATTCTGAATTTATATAATTGGCTAGGGTTCATATTCCGATCTGTAAATCTGAAACCTATTGATTATAATAGTTGTTTATGTTATATACAATTTTTAACCCCTTACCGCAGACTAAGCGATGTCGAAACAACGCATTTGGACGTGTTTTCAACCTCAAATATTATGATGATAAATACCTCAAAATCAACCAAATAACTATTAATTATGTTTCATCTATAATCAATTTTATTATAATAATAATAGTTTTGATGATTTTGCAGAAAACACCTTCAAAAGTAGGCAAATTTCGATAACCTTTTTCGCCATTTATACTTTGAATGGGTCTAATTAAGTATATACATATTTGTATGGTTATATTATTAAAAAGCCACATCATATGCATTTAAAAATGATATAAAGGGATTGCCAACCCAAATCATTTTTAGACCACATATAAAATTATATGTAATATTATATCCCCATATTAGATGTATATTTTAATACATAGATTTTCACTACTTTGACCGTTATAAAATAATTTGTGATAAATCTCGGGGGCGGAAAGGTTGGCCAGACCTAGTTTGGAATGATTAGAGTGAAGAAAATCTACATACTAATTGTATATAACCGTGTATTTTCATAGTTTATCTTCAAAATAATCGCATAAAGCTTCTCCGGAAATTGACCGAAAGTAAATAGATAGCAGATTATGAGAATTTGGGGGAGCTTTTTATAGAGATAAGAGAAGTGAGCCAATACTAGGAATAGGGCGTTACTAGGACCGCCAATCCGGTGTTAGCTGACCAAAAGTCATTAATTTCACTTTGTTTAACTGTCAGAGGATGAATTTCCTTTACAGAATATATATGCAGGGAAATAATTTATAATCACACAAGCTTGTTTAATGTGTATTTGAATGATATTTTTTATTTATAATTACAGATGAATGCGCTTGGTGTAACAATCCCATTACTGCAGATGGAAATTCAATGACACAGTCGATGGGAGAAAAATTTTGTTCCGAAGTTTGCTTCAGTCAATCAAGAAGAGCTACATTCAAAAGAGCAAAAACGTGTGATTGGTGTAGACATGTACGACATACTGTGTCTTATGTAGATTTTCAAGACGGAGCTACTCAATTACAATTTTGCTCGGACAAATGCCTCAATCAATACAAAATGCACATTTTCTGCAGAGAAACGCAAGCACATCTAGATTTGAATCCGCACCTCCTTGGTTCTGGATCATCTAACACTAACCTCATAACTCCCGAGCTATGGTTGAAGAACTGCAAAAGTCGATCGAATTCCCCAACATCTGAACGCTCTACATCCCCAACAGCTGAAAGAAAAAGCGCTTCTCCTCCAAAATCCAGTCCTGAGAAATCTCCGTCTGTCATACCCAATACTCCTACTACATCTGGAGTTAAGCCAATGCCTCTAATAACGGTCGCGCCCACTTCTAAGCTGATGAAAGCTAAAACACCCGAAGAAAGGATGGGAATCACCGCCGCAGAAGCAAGAAGAGAGCACAGGATAATGAAATCAAATATGAAAAAGCGTAGAGCTTCTAGAAATGTACCATCTATACAAAAACTATCTCTGAACAATTCTAAGCCGCAAGATTTAAGCTTGCCCGATTCGTCTGCGATTGATGAACCTATAAACTCCATGATCAAACAAAGTATAATATCTCCACAACCCGGCATCAATCCTCGTCTTCATCCTCCAAATGTGACTAGGCCTTTTTTCAATTTTCCGCCACCCGGTAATATGTTTAATGTGAATCAGGAACAGTTCCAAGGTGCTAGGTTTTTACCACCCCAGATGTTTCATCATCCTAATATGTTAACCCCGCCTGTTCCTCCGCCGTCTTTTCCGCCGCCCAATGATCAATTTAGACCTGCGATGCAGTTTCCTCAAGGAGGTTTGGGAACACCGCCTGTCACTGTTTTGGTTCCTTATCCAATCGTGTTTCCTGTTCCGTTTCCAATACCAATCCCACTTCCATTGATGAGTTTCCTCAAAGCGCACGAAACAAGACTGCCTCCAAAGAAAGCCGAATGTCCTAATGAAAGCGACGATCTCAACGAACCTCTTGATTTTACTATGAATCAAAAAGATCGAAAAGAAGCACCGCAAGATGACATTACAGAATCAAACAGTGTGGATATGTTAGACGGCCCCGTGAGTCCATCGACTCAGCACGATGTAATGGAAATGGAAAGTCCTGAAAATAATTTACCCAAGTTTAAAATAACTAAAACTGGCAATAAAAACACCAAAAACACGACTCGGACTAGAGAATTCGCAGAATCAGCCAGACCTTTACGAAAAAGACGGAGATTAGTAGAGAATTCATCAGAAGAAGAATGCAATGGGGTGTTGAATAAAAATAGAAAGACTGTGCCAGTGTAAAAATGCAGATAACCCAAAAAATGTCATGTGAATACTAGTCAAACAATTAAATTATTTATAATTTATAGACTGATTGCCATCCAAATAATCATTATAGTGTAGCCGTTAAACATATTTATTTTCACATGAAAACATTGGTGGCAATTTAAAAAAACTAGTCAATTTGTTGAACTCTTCGCTGGAAACCATCAATTAAATCTATGTACTTTAATAGCTAAAAACCAAAGTGAAATATTGTGTATATTGAAAGAAAGCACAACAGTAGTATTTTTAAGTGTACCTATTCAATTTTATAAGTTACATGTAAATAATATTAACATAAAAATACATCTCATTAGCTGCTCTTAAGATATTTAATATATAATTGTTGATTTAATAAATTGTCTTATTCTTCTGATAAAAAAAACTATTGGGATGTAAATAAGAATTTCTTCAGAAAAGAATTTTGTTAAATCATATTATATTAATCAAGTGAAATAAATAATAAACAAAATAAAAAATTTGTAGTATTTATTAAGATAACTTAGGAGGATATACATTCCATAATGTTATTGAAGAATCTAAGCTTACAGCGGCCATGAGTGAAGTTTTCCATAAAGGTATTATAAAGTCTGAATAGACAATATCTAAAATTGCTTTTTTGTGTTCACTTAAAATCGCCAATGGCTTAAATGTCTTCCATGAAAAAATACGGACTTGACCGTCCCAACCACCAGTAGTGAATATTTTATTGTCTTTTCTTATTCGTAGCATATTACATCCGGCATTTGTCATTTTAATATTTCCTTTGAAAGAGAGACTTTGATTTTTCATATCAAATATTTGAATATTTTCTGAAGCACTGCCGCAGATTCCTCTCTCAAAATGATCATCGAAATCTAATGTTAAAGCAAATTCATCCACTTTTAAGGAGCTTAATACTTTATTCATCTTTAAATCCCATAGTTTGATATCTCCACTTTCATAGGCGCACAGTAAATAAGGATTATTTGATGATGTAATCCTTTTAATACACATAATTTCACCAAGATTTGTTTCACTTAAAGGTTTCATCGTAGTCAACATATCTCCATTAAAATCCAGTATTGAAAGAGATGAATTGCTTTTAGGTATGTATAATAACTTTTCATCGGGACAGAGTGTAAATCGACAAAAACCACAATAATCTAAATTGATTAGGTTATTTTCAATATAATCAGAGTTAGTACAGTTCCAAATTTTCATAACACCTCCTTTGTCTTGAGTAAACATTGTGTGTTCACTGTGGGCAATATTCAAAACTGTACTTGTTCCAATAGAGATTTTTTGACTAATACGATTACTCTGCAACAAGAAAAAGAAAATAATGTTATTGTATAGCAGAGATGAAATGGATGGTTTGAACACGCTTGGTTTTACTTGTAAATTCCATAAAAACAAATTTCCCCGACCAGAACCTGCAGCGAGGATTTCTGAAGAAAGAAAATCAGCACAATGAAGGGAATCACCATCATCCGGACGGAGTCTAAATACCGGCAACGGTACAGAATCACCCATTATTATTTTGTTTTGAATGAAACTGTCAATATGACAGCTTAGTGTTGCCCATATACAAAACATTGAATACTGACGTTGTTGCTTATTTCAAAGTTTTGAGTATGTACTCAAAGAAATAAAACAAAATAAGTAAAATATTGAAACGATTGAAATAATTTACTTACTTATAAATTTTGAAACGTTTTTATGATAAACATACGATCGATAGGTATGTATTGATTCACGCAGAATGTTTTGAAGTAGAGTTGATATGAAGTGTCAAATTGGATAAGGAAGTCATGAGCAGCAAGAGTGCAGGGCTCAGCGGCAGGGCAGCCTGGTTCCGGCAGTTCTTCAGTGTCCTGCTGTTGGTACTCCTGGCCGCCGTGGTGCTGGTCCTGCTGGCCAACTTGCTGCCCACGACGTCACCACAGTCAGGCCACGAGCCAGTATCCTTGGAGGAGGTCCTGCAAGTTCCGCTGATTACCCTGCCTGATGCTGACATTATTGTGAGGCCTGCAGCGGGCGGGGGTAGTGGCAACAGGCCAAGATGCAGCGCCTGGCAGTGCATAGATGTGTGGCGCTGTGGACACGGAGCAAGCAGACTGACTGTGTATGTGTATCCTGTGATGAGGTGGACGGCGGGGGCGGGGAGACAGGGGCGAGGGGAGACAGGGGCGGGGGCGGGGACGAAGAGTGTTCTGGAGACTCGTCAGATGTCCGAGCAGATGAGGCAAGTGTTACAGTCAGTAGTGTCCAGCGAGTACTATGTGAGTGATCCCGGTGAAGCCTGCCTATTGCTGCCGTCCTTGGACACTCTCAATCAAAACACACTTCACCGAGGACTCACCGAAGCAGCATTGCGTTCTTTACCCTAGTAACTATTCCTACATCAACTTTATATTATACATTTGTTGAACTGTAATATAATTCTCCTATCATTTTTTTATTATTTTAGTTGGGAGAACGGCCAGAATCATCTGATCTTTAACATGCTTGCCGGATCTCCTCCCGAATACAATACTTCCATCGATCTGAATATTGGAAAAGCCATATTGGCAGGTGCGGGTTTTGATACTTGGAGTTACAGCCCGAGTTTCGATGTATCTATTCCGCTATTTTCACTGGACGCAGTTTCCTTTGATGAAGTACCACTCACTAAATCATACTTGGTAATATCATCACAAGTCAACCTATTTGATGATCATTTTGCCGAATTGAAAGATATCGCCGAAATGAATGATGGATTACTTCTTCTTGAGCAATGTAATAGCGGCGATGAACCTACAAATTATACTGTTAGATGTAATTATAAAACAAAACAGATGCACGGCTATCCAGATATTTTGAAACATGCACAATTCTGCGTGGTGGCAAGAAGTGTTAGATTGGCTCAACCGGTGTTGCTGGAATCTATGGCGACTGGATGTATTCCGGTGATTGTAGCGGATTCGATTGTTATGCCATTTGAATCTGTTATAGATTGGCATCGGGCGGCCGTCTTTATTCCGGAAGACAATTTAAATTCCATAATGACAATTTTAACGGCAATGTCTGAGGAACGTAAGATGGAAATGTCCATTCAGTCTAAATGGCTCTATGATAATTATTTTTCTTCTATGGAGAAAATCACATTAACTACTCTAAAAATAATCAATGACAGGATTTTTCCTCTCACATCTAAAACTTATGAGCAATGGAATCTCCCCCCGAACCCGGTTAGTATTTATATTAAAAACGGATTATTCATTTTAATAAACATAACTTGTTTATTCTTAAAATTGTAGAAGGCTGCAGCAAATCCTCTTTTCCTGCCTGTAACAGCACCAAAAACTCCTGGATTTACGGCTGTCATTTTGACATTTGACAGGGTGGAGAGTTTGTTTTTATTAATCAATAAACTTGTTAAAACACCGAGTCTTCAAAAAGTCCTCGTTATATGGAACAATCAAAAGAAATCACCACCGCCAGGTACTTCTAATGTCTTATCATATTTCTTTACCTTTTTTCATCATTGTTGAATATTTACAGCATACCAATGGCCGACTATTTCAAAACCGTTAAAAGTTATACAAACCAAAGAAAATAAATTATCTAATAGATTTTATCCCTACGATGAGATTGAAACTGAATGTTTATTAACAATCGATGATGATATTGTGATGTTAACTCCCGATGAACTTGAATTTGGGTAATTGTTTTTTTTAAATAATAATTTTTTTTTTTTTTTAATTTGTAATTATATTTTTTATAGATTTGAAGTTTGGAGAGAGTTTCCTGATAGAATTGTGGGATTTCCATCTCGAGTTCATTTGTGGGACAATTCTACCAAAACTTGGAAGTATCATAGTGAATGGACCAATCAAATTTCAATGGTATTTTGTGGAATATTTATCGTAACTACAGTTTTTTAATTGTGTATTTTTAATATATAATAATCTTTTCACAGGTTTTGACTGGAGCTGCATTCCATCACAAAATTTGGTCTTGGTATTATACAGTCAAAATGCCTCAAGATATTCGAGATTGGATAGATGAAAACATGAATTGCGAAGACATCGCAATGAACTTCTTGGTTGCCAATTTAACCAACAAACCTCCAATTAAGGTATTGTATTTTTAAACAATTTTTAGAATGGAATTGAATTTAAATACTCTCAATTTGTAGGTTGCTCCCCGAAAAAAATTCAAATGTCCGGAATGCACAAATACAGAAATGTTATCAGCCGATCTGGGTCACATGACAGAAAGGTCAGCTTGCGTTGATAAATTTGCCAATGTTTACGGACGAATGGCTTTAAAAACTGTAGAGTTTCGGGCTGATCCTGTTTTGTTCCGTGACAATTTCCCTCAGAAACTCAAGTGGTTCAATGATATTGGAAGTTTGTGAATGATTTATTAAAATTTGCATTTAATTTATATAACCATAATTTTTTTTAAAGCCTATTGCCAATGATATTAAAAAATAGATGGAATTTTGTTAAATTACTTATAAATGAAGACTGTTTTTATTATGTATATGTATACTTGTATATACAATTGTTTTTACATATGGAATATTATTAAAATGCACATTCTGTTATTATGTTTAGTATAAATATTAATGTTTTGTCAATATAGAAATTCTATATCTCTTTAGTTTAATATGTAATATACTAGTCATGTTAAGTTCTAACCACCAAAAATAGCGTTTAGTTATAAAAAAATATATGAAAATATAACAATTAAATATTTCCAAAATTAAAATATTTTTCAATTACTTTTACTATTTTTTTTTATAAAATCAGTGAACTCAATTTCGAGATGTTGGAAAAGGAATTTTCATAATGATTGGTGATCTCTAATTAAAAATAAGTAAGTACTTAGATTTTTTGACACAGGCATGTCAAGTATTTTAAAATTCAGTTTTTACTTTGGGGTGTAATATATTCGATTTGATATCTTTGTTTAATGGAATTTACAAAAGACTTGAAATGAGAATGGTCAAGTTTGAAGTGGAAAACTTGTATTCATTATAACTAAAATAGATTTTTTCAATTTCATATATATTTTTACTTGAATACTTTAATAAATTCTGATAAGATATTTTTAAACAACTCTTTTCTCTCAAGTAAAAATTAATAAATATACTTTGTGATTGAAGGCATTTGCAAATGAATAAAAAACAGATTTATTTCATACATGTTTATTCCCAACTTTTGGACCCTATACACATTATACCTAAATAGTACTAGTAAAATTATGTTAGGTTACGATCCAGGTAAAACATCTATTTTTTGGAATGTAGATTGAATGTAATTGTGAATACAAATGATTTTAGTATAACTACTGTTAGTATTCGATTAATAATGTTTAAACATTAAATGAGGATAAAATTTTGACTAGTTGTTGTTTTGATTCAATATTTTACACAAAGCATTCAAGTCCTCAAATATAGAAATAGATGTTGAACCTGAAACATGACAGACAATATTCAAGTGTTCAAGATGTTTGATATTTAATTTGAAATGCTGTTACTTGAATTGTACTATATTTCAATTAACATGCTTCTCTAATTATGGATCCAATTTGAGAATACATCAATTATATTAAAGATAATAATTTAATACCTAAAGTTAGTACATAAAGAAACACGAGTGACCGACAACGTACAAGATTATGATTTTCTTTGCTAAAAGCAGCTTTCATTTCAGTTTGATGTCGGCACCAAGTGTTTTAGTTTTTCTAAACCTACTCAATAATGTTTTCTATTTGGTTTCAAATAAGCTTTTGCCCATAACATGGGCTGCTTTTTAAAGGTATCTACATTAAGGCTATGATCTTTGTTATAAGATTTCTTTTCATTAATTAAGTACTCAAAACATTTCCATTAATCTAATAAAATATTAAAAAAACAAATAATGTTAAACGGTAATGTATAAAATAATACATGGTTCTGTGTAGTGAAGCTGCAGAAGAGGTAATTTATATTGATAATATTTGTGCAGCAATATGTTTGGTACTTTGTTTGCGCAAACTTTGTGTTATTAATTAATTTATGAAAAAAGTTACTTTGATATCGGAAAGTCATTAATTGAGATAAATGTGTTATTAACTATCATGTATCAAAGCGAATAATGATTTGAATCAAATAGAAAGGTCAAATTTTGAATAAATTGGTATCCATTCAAGATATTGAAAATCATAAAGTACAATCATTAAATGTAAATAGAATAAATACATAATAGATGTTTTTTTTTATAACATATACTTACAAGCAACATTTATTTATCATTACACTATATATAATATAAATATTATAACATAAATAAAAAACATGACATAATATGCATAAGTATTTCTTTGTTAAATTCTTGCTACTTTTTATTATTATAATTTAAGATTATAAGGGGCACAGATCTGATATGTTTAGATATGTGGTGTTTGTATGACGTTATATCATATTTAATCCTAATGCAAGAAGGCGTATAACTGGCTAGTTTTTCCACCACTGATACATATTTATCACAAAGTATTTTCTTGCAAAAACTGATGCCTGTCATACAAAAAATTTTCAACTTTAATAAATTCACGCTATTCAAAAGATCAAAAATAAAGACAGACGCTCGTTTTTAAATATGCAAATAGATAGTTCAGCTGAACAACAATTTAATCGACACGACATCACAAAACAAATCAAATATGTATACAATCAGAAAAATTACTTTAAAAACTTTGAATGCTAATAAATAATCGATTATCCGATCTAAAACTAAGTGTCATATATAATATATATATATATATATTTTATGTATGTATTTAAATATATTCGATACATGAAATATTCAATAATTATTTATGTTAATTTGTTTTTCATTTTAATATTAAGCTGATATGTTTTTTATGTAGTCCCCGTTAAGTTGCCGTATTGGCCGCTGTGTTGCTCACTAACAAACACCTACACACACATTTGGACGGAATCATCAGTGAGCATATGCATATTTATAATGTAATAGAGTGGTTTCTCATTGTATCAACAAATATTTGCTATGGAAATCATAATAAAGTACATGAGTAAAACAAACAAACACAACAGAAACAAATTTCTAATACTGTTTCCCAGTTCAGAAATTATAATTGACTTGAAATTTAAAGCAAAAAATTTGTTTGATTGTCTTTGCTTTAGAAATACTCCGTACGCAAATATTCTAATGGTTCTTAAATAAAATGAGAAACCACATGTTTCAGAATTGGCATATGCATATGTGCCCACTTACAAAAGAGATCATCTTCCAACAATTTACCAATTTGATAACAATTTAATATAGCTATTCAACTTAAGCAAAAATATTTAAAATAAACATGAACAGACAAGTGTAAGGTAGAAATTGTAGGGTTAAAATAGTTTTCTTCCTAAACAAGTTAGATGTTATGTTAACTCTAAATTAAACATGTTTCACATTTATACTTATGATATTGATTTTTTACCATATCACATCAAAAACCACACACATAAGCTAAATATATTGTATGTATATATAGAAATATTGACATGTTTTGGTTTTCTTTGTTACCATCTTCCGAATTACACTAATCATTTTCAAACATGTTTCCTTGCCTGCATTTTCAGTCAGTGAGACTGAAATTTGCACAAGGACATAACAATTTTTATATGAAAGTCATATCAGGAAAGCATGTCTAAACAAATGTGTTTTCACCACAATAACATTCATGAAAATTGACAGAAATTAATTCAAGTTATAAAACTTTTTTCACAATTGACAGTTGAAAAGTTTACAATATAAACCGGTATGATACTTAAATGTAAGCTTGTGGTAATTTTAAAAATTGAAATGGATTCTTTACCATTCATACACAGCATCACACCTTTTTCAATTTGGTAACGTTTAAGACTAACTTACAAAGGCTTTGGATTATTTATAGTTTTCTTTTAGTATAATGCTAACACCATCTTAACCATAACACTAAAGACAACCATATAATATATATATTTTAAAATAATCGATAATGAAACAGTTTCAATCAATTCTTGTAAATAAAAGCATTTCTATTTTTACAGCTTTTCAATTTCAAAACTATAGAAAAACAAATACTTCCCTGGGGCTAGATGATTCAAATAATCATGAAAAAATATTGTTATTTGAGATAACCAGTAGATAATTGAGCTATAAATATATTGTTTATTGCTATTAATGTTTCTTCTATAATTATAAAAGGAAAAGTCATACTAATATCACTACCATTTTCAATATATTAGAACAAAAATATATTAATTTTGAATTATTCAAAAAGTAACAAGTAATAAATTAAATTATGATTCTAAATTTATATTAAATCTATTCGTAATAAAGTATGTAATTAATAATAATAATAGTAATTATATAGAAAGCTCGACAAGCATGCTTTATACTCCTCATAACGAGGTTTGCATTGATTTACAATTTAAGGATCTCAGAGATAATTTTTTTTAAATGCCTATATTTTCAATAGTAAGGCAATACTTTAGTTTTAAGTCCATAGTTATTTGAAAAAATCGAATGGAGAAATGAGATAGTAATTATTTAACTTTAGCAGGCACCTGACATCAGCGCTGCTCCATTTCATTTTTATTTAAATATAGTTCTTTTTATTTGAAAACAGGGAAATTCAATCAGTTATCCTAGATTTAAAAATTCACTAGTGTAGGCATTTTGATGAAATGCGAAGGCGTTTTTTTTTAATTTGATGCAAAATTCTTACACACACTAAGAAAATATTTCCAAATGAGATTGATGGAAAAATTTATACAATAAAATTGTATTCTCACAATTTAATAACATTAGAAAGAAGTTAATATTCACTATTTAAATTTTAAATCATATAAAATCTGTAATAACAATGTTTGTATAAATCTTAAAAGTAATTTAAAGGGCACCTTTGGTTTATAGCTTATCCAGAATAAAACTTAAAAAAATAATTTGATTTTTGAAATATAAAAAGTCCCACATGGCAAACTGCATTTAAGTCTGATGTTGAAGAAGGAAATTTACAATTGACAAAATTATTAAAAAAATTACATTTGTAAAGTAAACTATATAAATCTGTAGGAATTTTGAGAATATGTGGATGGAACACAAAATAATTTGGAAACAGGATAATACGAATAAATATTTTTTTATTTTAGTCATGATGAAATGTTCATGATTCTGTAGTAAATTTAGACGGAGCTTGCATGTCAGGTGGTAAGCTGCACATAGGAATTAATGTTGTTCACTCTCTTCTCCATTTTTGGGTCCCTAGAAATGAAATAAAATAAAATTTTAGTATATAAATATTATACAAAGTACTTGATAAAAAAGGTGTGTCTTTAAACTGCAACATATTCTTAGAGATAAACTCAAACATTACATTAGAAATTAGGTATTTTTTACATAATATTTGTATCGACCATAAATTATAAAAGAAGTATTATTTGGGAAACTACAGTGTAAAATTCTAATCTCCATTAAAGATAAATGTTATTGGGATTGTCAATGGAGAATTCAGAAGGAAAAGAATTTTACAATGTTTGTTGCAACACTCAAAGCGGAAAGTGCAGGTGTCATACTTCTAAGGATGCGATGTTGTGCCAGCCGTTGTGGTAACTCTCCGAAGCAGCCATCTTAGACTTGGCATATTCGATTCGTATGGCTCCACGGTCAGAGCTCAGCAGAAAGGTGCCCTGCAAACCAGCCATGGCATTGGCTGCACTTTGAACATCCTGGAACTCGATGAAAGCCACCGGAGCCTGCGCCCCCCCCGGCTGCTTGTTTAGCATGCGCAGTCGTGAAAATCCCGCATAACTGCATCCGCCCATATGTGCAAAATAATAAAATAGGAAGTGATATTTGCTGTGCATACAACAAAAAATATTGCAACACTAATACAGTGAGTGGATATGTTAAAAAAACAAATTGTGAAAATTACCATAAGAACGAATGATATATTTTTTAATTATATTAAACTTTTCTTATGTGCATACAAGAAGAATATTTAATAGAATTATTTCATTAATAAACATTGTCAGAAAATTAGAATTAGAGTTAAAAAAAATGACGAAATGAAGTTTTGTTGAAGACTTGATTAATCTTTAAAAAATTATTGAATTCCAATTTTCTGAATGTATCGTACGGGGGCATGGTTCTTATTGGTTAGTGAAAATAGAGGGAAAGAGACGGACCTACTGAATATTTCTTTCAATTCATGTTCTGAGACGAATTGTCCAAGATTAGCGACGAAGAGTGTTGAACATGGTGCTGCGGATGGAACTGGAGGCATTGGCGCTCCTACACCAGCGGGTGATCCGAGAGCTGGTGCTGGCAGCATACACGACCCCACCGACAGGGGGGGCTTT
This sequence comes from Agraylea sexmaculata, assembly GCA_022606485.1. Lineage (NCBI taxonomy): Eukaryota > Metazoa > Arthropoda > Insecta > Trichoptera > Hydroptilidae > Agraylea > Agraylea sexmaculata. The sequence goes on from JAGTTH010005425.1 coordinate 46,517, forward strand.
AATAGTATATAAATAATATGTTATTCGATGATTGGTTAATATAATAATATAATATTTGATGAATACTCACATGATGGTGTGGTCGATCAGCAGCTAGTCAGAGGTAGGAACGAACTGGTGGCAACTGCGGATGCAGCGCTGGATGCACTAATCCGGCATGTTGCAACCCGGGCAACTCACCCCCAGGATATAATGGGTGAGGCCACAGTTCTGCTGCACCCGGAAAGAAAGGAGAACCCAGCTCTGCCGGCATGAATGCGTCTATATAGAACATTACAATACACAAAATTGCCACTTACAAAAGCTACTAACAAAATGTTGAAGGATTATAAAATAAATATATTACTATCTGAATATGACTGTTATGTAGATTGAGGATTGAATTTTTATTTTTAAGAATAAATTATAAATGCTAACAAAAAGCTACCAATGTTGTTTATAAATTGAATTATATATATGAGAATTTGTTGAAGATTGTCCTATTTTGAGTGATTATTTTTCCTCAAATTTTTTTTTAGTTAGGTAAGCTAGTGTATATATTCAGATGTGAAAATAAATGTTTGATATTATGGTAGCCGAAGCTTTCAGTGAAAGTGATGTTTGAATGTGTAAACAGCAAACGGGTTCTATACAATGCTTGTTGAAGGATTTGTGCTTGGAAAAAGTTGCATTGGTTTATTCTACTTTAGCACAAACATAATAAGTTATAATTATAAACCTAAAGAGAGTTGTGTTCATTTGTTTGAAATATATATTTTATTTATTGAAATTTATAAGGGTCAGATATTTTGAATAAAATTAGACATGTAGAAGGATTAGGTATATTTAATAGTTACCATGTTAATCTAGCATCTATTTTTATTAATGGCTAGGCTGAATTTACTTGAGTATTTATAAGTAAGTGTTGTTGGTTGATGACTGTGAGTGGGTTGTGAGTGATGTGGTGTTTGGTGTAGTTCTGGATACTTACGTCCAGTAAGGGGGTGCATCAAGGCAGGGTGTGCAGCTGGCGCCGCCGTGGCAACTGCCGGCTTTGGTTTGCTGACCTTGGTGTTGCTTTTGGCAAACTCCAGTCGGATGGTTTGTGGCATGTCGGGATCGAACCTGACACCTTGCTGTGAACATTTCAACCGACACCGCCGTAGCGGTTGCAGCATGTAATGGCGTGCCAGTTTTTGGTGTCACAAATTACATTTAATAGATTTAACACTAACTTCAGTAGATAAAGAACATACTTAACAAAATTAAATAAAAAAATAAAAGGAAATGATTTATCATCATCAAAACACAATTTATAACTGTGTTTTCAGTTTTTGTGGACGAATTAAGAACAATCTGAATAATTGGGTAAAGCTGAGTCACTCAATGCCACATCAAAACTGTGAAAAAACACCGTGCTCAGGTAGTGTATCAAATATCATTACTTGAATGTAATCCGTGTCATGCATTTTTTATAGGTTCCCATCCATTCTGGCAAAATATGTCAAGATATAAAAGAATCGATATAAATAATACTAAACTGTTGATAAATAATATTTAGAAAGTGATATTTTTTGCCAGAGATGAAAACATTATTTTATACAGGGGCTTAAAATACACGGGTATCTTGGAAACATTAAAATGTACACATAAAAATTGTCACATAAATTATTCATAGCAGTTGCAATGGAATTTTTGAACTACAATCAAACTAGTCAAGCCATCTAAAGGCAAAATGTACAATTTGAGTGTTTGAACTCAGTGTATTATGAGAAATACTTCAATAAGATATTCTAGTTAATGAATGTATAGCAAAAGAAAAAGCATTTTAAAATGTAAAGCTTTTATGGGAGGGAAATTCTCAAGGAACTGCTAAAAATAAAATAGTGTTATTGTTAAATATTAAGTTAACCAAAGAATCAGTAAAATGGACAACAAATCTTTATAGATAGAAGTCAAATCTAAGATAATGTTGAACGTGTCACTGTTCTTCCTTTGAATGTGCATTCATAATATTGGAGTTGTGATGTTAGTAGACAACATAAAACATCACTATGAAATTGCAGAGAAAATAATCACAATTATAGATTCTTAGTAATAGAACATTGTCATCGTTTATTATACTAAAAGCTCTCATCAATTACCAAAATAATGCTAACCTGTAAATCTTGTTTTGCCGCTTCGGCACCAGCTCTGGTGTGGAAAGTTACAAACCCAACAGGCTGAATAAATAAAAAAAAAATATATATTTAGATAAAAGTCTTATTGAATCATAAATCTATAATGAAATCAACTCACAGATGCAGTTTTTCCATTTTTGCTGGTGACTTTCAGTAAAGATCCCTCATATCCCTGAAATTGTAATGCATCCATTTAATATATGAAGTATATTGAAAAGCTTGAAATAGGTTCCAGTCACAGCGTGGTACGGAATTTGTTTTACAAAATATAACTGATGCCTTGATCATTCTTTTGAGTTACATTTATTATCATAAAGTCATTATGAACGAACACAATATGAAAAAACTTTAACCCGGAATTAATTTTATGCAATTAAAATAATGATCAAAGTGAATTATTTATATGCAGGATTACAATGTTAAAACTTAATAAAGTTGCTTATAAAAGTGTGCAGATTTTGTCTTTGAAACATTGTATTTATTGTTGATAGTGTTGTTTTCTTGGTGGAATTCCATAATTTAAAGATCAATCTTTGAATATGGTTATATGTTAGTAGTCGAAAGTACTCAGACTCCCTAATAAAATACTGTGAAAATTCCAACCAATAATTTTCTTTAAATTGTATTTACAGAAAAATTGTACAAAAATGTAGAAGGCATAGATATAAACATTAGATATCGCATTGCATATAAGCAGTTCGTGTAATTTTCTTATCCCGTGTATGGTTGCACTCTTCGATAAAGACATAAGTGTGTCCCTCACTCAGAATATTTCTAGTGACCCCTGAGAATGGTCGTGACAATATTTAATTAAAAGGCAATAATATTTTAAACATGTTAAAGAAGTAGTCATTGGTAAAAAGTGAGCCTAGATGTATTTGAGTGTATGTTTGAGTCCATATGACATGTAGTAACAATGCATTTACCCATTTTACTGTGAAATATAACTGAAGATATGAAGAGAGATGTTTACAGTATAATGTTTGCCAGGTAACTCATGTTTTTGGCCACTTGATCCACTTGAACTAAACACGCACTTCGCCACTCATGCGATATCTTATGTTTATGTCTATGGTATAAGGTAAGATTTGTTTGATATGTGAGTGAATATATTATTTTTATGAATCGACATGGAAATCATATTACCTCATAAGCTCGAAACAGGAGGTAAAGCTCTCGTGGCTTTGCATCCATAGGCAGCCCGCTCACGAAAAGTGTGCGCACCTGAAAAACAAAAACAGATTATATGAAACACATGTTATAATATTATGTAAATGTACAAGTTGGAAATGCTGGCATTATAAAAAAAATGAAGCCGGCGGAGTCAGTCGAAGGCAATAGTGTTTGTGTATGCAAAACAGCGGTCGCAATTAACTTGGCCGGTGCAAATTTGCCGTGTCCAGGTGACACGTAATGTAATCTGATGGTCTTATCTTGCTTTCACCACAACACACCTCTCGTTTTCAGCCATAACCTCACACCATCCAGGGATGATGCTAAAGTAATGTCAACATTTATAAAAAATATCGTCTATTATTATTTTGGCAGAAAAGAGAAGTTAGAAGGTGAAACCAATAGCTGAGACAAGGAATATCACCACTGGTATATTATGGATACCAATTATAATTATAAATATTTTTTATGAAAGCTGCTCCCTTAAGTAATGGATTCCCGGGCATACGTCAAACGGTAATTTTACTTTTAAATTAAAACTTCTGATTTCAGGAAATAGTAGAATAGTAGTTTTTAATTTTTTTTTGTAGTCTGTGAACTACTCCCTTAACTATTACCAGTTACACAGGTCACCGACTTAATAATCAGTATTCACCATACAATACAAGACATCACAGTAAACCTGGATCAGGACGATCAATCGGATTTTTATGAATATTATTCCCGATCTCCCAGTCGTAATAACCCTTGAAATATTTTTTTTTTACTTGAGTGAGATTTGAAACCATGATCACAGTATTTGTAGCCATAAAATACGATAGTAGAGTTACTTAGCTACACTTATGATAGGTTTTTTGTTAGTTAATATCTTGAACGAGGCACTAATTATCAAAAAAAAAACGATTAAAAGTACAGAAAAGCAACTCTATTACTGTCTTTTCGGTGTAAGTTTACTGCGACGCAAGCCTATGACTCCGAGCTTTATAGTCAAACTATTCTTTCTTATGTTTAATGCCTTATTAATATTATTTTTACATTTAAATTTACCATCAAATGATGGTAAAAATAAATGAAAAATATTTGATATATCATTTGTAGTATGTATTTTTATACTGATTTTTCTCCATTTTCTTCATGTCGTAACTGATCCCCTATGTATTTTTATCACCAAATGAGAACCAATAGGACCAGATTAAATAAGGAATCTAAGAAGTCTTTTCAGAATAAGATCATAACTCCGCCTGTGGTGATGTTCTACTAATGGTATATTTAAGTGATGCTTTAATAATTGCACGCCTTACTTTTGAATCGGCCGTATGCTAAACGGCGACGTTCAACCGTGTTTTTTGAATGTGTATTTTTGTGCAAAATCCAACCGTAAAACGAGGAAAGGTGTCAAATAAAGCATTGAATCACCACCGCAATATTTATAGTCGGGGAGTAAAATGCACCAGCAAAAACTTTCTTCATTCGGTGGCCGAGCAGAAGAAGTAATAAGTAGTGCAAAACAAAGCAGCAATGTACGTTTCACCATCTGGTGCTTATTACCAGGCGATGAAAGAAAATTACAACGCAGCTAAACGGAGAGTCGTGCTTAGTTATGCTACGACTCTGCTACGCCAAGATATTCTACACTACGACAGAGACTACGAGAGAGTCGCTACGACCAGTCACAAGTCAGTGAGTGCACTCACTCTACAAGATGTACTTTATTAATTCCCTTTCAAATATTAATTAATAAATTAATTAACTGACATACGTATAAAAGCAGATCAGATTATTATACGTTACATATATAAAATAGACCAGCTCTGTTTCAGACAGTCGATGGTTCGGTTTTGTTTATGAAATTTAATTAAAAACGTTAAAGCACAAAGCAACGACGTGTGTATTATGAGAAAATTGTTTGTGGTGTTAATCAGTGAATGCAGTCGACAGCGAAGGCAAATATTTCACAAAGAGCCTCTTGCCTTTAGATAGATAAAACAATCATCCCCATTTTAATTAATTAATTTGCTCTCGACGACTAAAAGTTGAATATTCAAAGATTACAGAATACCCAGTGTTGCAATATAGATTATAAACATGGGCGACAAGTTTGAAAGTTTAAAACTGGTGGTTCAAGAAGTAAACGATGTTCCCCTAATTACCCCCGTAAAGTGTTTTGCCCTGACTATTAACGCACTTGATTGATGGTCTTTCTTAAATTTTCAGACAAGTTTGTCCTTCGTGTAAACAGACAAAGACTTTACAAACTTTCGGCTACTTATAATATAAATCATGACAGAGACATCTCTCAGAGCAGAGTTTGGAAATTGAATTTCAAAAATCCACACATTTATAAAAAAATAAGGGATGCAATTTGAATGAGATATGACTGAATGTTGTGTGAGAACGAGAAACAGGAGAAGTTACTCAATTATAATTCAATCTAAATGTAAATTAAGGGATGATGCTGTAACAATATGCGGCTACGACGACTACGACTAATATTGCCTGCTTCACTTTACATAGTATCTCGATTAACAGGATAAACCGACCAGTTATTCAATCATCGGTTATAATATTCAATTTAACATTTTACAGCATGCTTATCTAATGAATGCTAATCTTGGATGAGAGTGCATTTCAAAATATACTATTAAGAACAGTGGAACAGAGACTAATGTTTTTATTTGTCTCTTTTGTCCGTCTTCTTACTGAAACAATAAATAAAATTGTCTTTCCGCTCTTTTTGTGCTCTGTTTCCTTCGCATTTCTCGGGTAATTTTGGCAACTGTTTGCTATTTTCATCATTGTGTACTGCTGTATTATATGCAGAGGTCATCAAAGTAAAATAATTAAATTATAAAACAGTCACTTGAAAATCTATACATGTACTATAAATATAATTGGACTAAAAGCTGTAATATAAATACAATAAATTAATTTATATTTTTTATGAAATATATATAATTACGTTTTAATTTTACTATTAATTATATAAATTCAGTCAGAATAGTCCAGCTTAAAAATATTAAGTGTAATAATTTATAAAAGATAGTTTTAATCCTGGTACCATATAAACAATGGGTGTTATGAATAAGATTTTTTTTAAAATTTAATATAAACGATAATTTTTTACAGACAAGACAAAAACAAAAAAACGGTATAACATAAAAATATTGGATGAATAAGAAAAGTAAAGTAGTATAAATAAAAAAAAAACAGAGAAATTATTAAATGATACTAATGATGATTAAATTATTTTTAACCTTGTTCATTACTATTGTCTATAAAAAAGCTCTTCTGAGCGTTTATATTGGAAATAAATAAATAAATAGATACATAAAGACGCATTCAAGTAATTATTTTGCATATTGCAGTCATTTTTTTTAAAAGGGTGTTTTGTAAGATGTTTATTTAATTCTGGACTATTATTATTTAATAACTTAAATTTAAATCGAAAGCCCAATAAGAAAATATGAATTGAAATAATCCTGAAAAATGAATACCTCACACAGTGTAGTGTTTATTTAATTACATTTTTTCCTTGAATATTTTGATAGGACTGACAATTAAGACAATGTAAGAGAGAAATGTGACAGATTAAACGTTCTACAAAGAATTCAATGACATCATAATGTTTATTTGTTACATAATAGGGCAGATAAAAGGTGTGGTTGATGAAATGATGATGATGCTTTTGTCAATGTTTTATATGTAAAATGGCGGCTGAAGTGGTCGGCATTTGGCGAAGAGTTGTCTGTTAAATATTTTAGCAGTTGGCGGCCATCTTAGAGTAGTACTTGAAGAGTGACCTGACTTCGTCTACATTTACAACAACATCCCCAACAAACAACCTTCACATCCCATAAAACATCCCTTACATACAAATAAATAAAATGGGAACAACTCCTAACCGAAGACTACAACCTGATATAATACAAGTGTCAATTGAAATGTTCACGAAAACCTTTATTTTATATATAAATTAATGAAGAAATGCGCATATGCAAAGAATACGAAACTATTTCCTATTTTTTCATCTTTCCACCTCGATCCTAAACAAACTGTTAGTTTTACAATAAAATAATATAAAATAGAAATATTAAAGATAAAATTGTCTTATACACAATATTTGTGTATTTTCAAAAATTACTTCGATAGCGAATATAAAAAAAGTTCTGTATAAATGTTTTGAGAAATTTAATAAACAATTAATTATCTTGCCGCATTACGATTATATTTTATTAAAAATTTAATAAGGAGTTGTCAGGGAATTGTCAGGGAAAAATTGTGTATCGGCTACGATCATTACCGACCGATAAGAATGTGTTGATCGTCTTGTTCCAGGTTTACTCTGATTTCTTGTACTGTAAGGTAAATACTGATTATTAAGTCGGTGACCTGTGTAACTAGTAATAGTTAAGATCATCGACAAACAATTAATTAACACATTATTGTGATTAAAAAACCCTCTCAGAAAAGCTCCACGGGGCGTAAATAAATAAAATATATCAAGATGTCGGACCAAGTAGAATAGTCTTCTGCTTGGTCCGGCATCTTGATATTTATCATCCACTTCTAATATCGTTGGTGTTGCTACGATCTGTATATGGATAAATTCAAAGTAGACATAAAATAACTATTTGATTAACTAAAAATTTATTAATGAATTGAATTGAATTATGTAATTACAAAAATGCATTAATTTATAGGCATTGTTCATTCAAGTAGGTATTGATTTAAAAAAATGTGTATAAAATTAGAAACAAAAAAAAATCATCTAATTGCATCTATTAATTAGTGAACACGGAGTTCATATGTATTTAAAAAAATATTTCAATGTATTATTAAAAATATGTTTGATATTCCTGTATTCTATTTTTTTATCGAATAAATTACATTTTCGTCGCTGTTGTTATTGTTGATGATGATGATGATGAAATATAACACTGTTTCATTAAAAGCAATTTGGGCTCGTACGAAAATAATGATTTTCTTTTACCGAAAAATACACAATGAAAGAGTAAATAGCCGTATTATTCTGGTTAATGCTCCCTTTATATTCTTGTTGTATGGACAGTGCTAAAGAAACGAAGCTTTTCACATTAAAAACGAAAAAAAAACCTACACGAAAACATGCAATTGTGAACGTACAAAAAAAGGTACACGTAGGATATGCGATTTATAAACTAAACCCTGTTATGAAACTTTTGCAGTTTGCAATGTATGTATGCTTTATGCTCGGCCGCAAAGTTAAATTAGTCCATATTCGATTTGAAAAGTTAAAATCACACTGTGGCTTGTGCAAAAGTCGAATAATTTTATATCAAACCCAAGAGGAATTTTCACATTAGGCTTACTTTTATCCCGAAAAAGCACGATTTTAATGATTTAATTCGATAAATTAGAACACCGTAGATGATATTTAATATTACACATAGTTTTTAGTAATATTATTATCAAACTATTGTAATTGCGTAATTTGGAGGCGTAAAGTAAAGATGTTTAATTATGAACAGGCGGTGATGCAGTTACATAGTTTGTTCGTCGTAGCAATGAGCCTACGACTACACTTTGCCGTAGCAATACATCCACATTGTATAATATAATATATAATATACAAGTACGTGTATATTCACAGTTCCAAATGAAACTTTTTGCACCAACGTTTTGGCAATTAACCTTAATTACGAGTCCCATACAATCTACAGAATTTTATTATTATCTAACTGATATTATTACGAACAGCTTCCTAACAATATTTGATCTATCCTTACAAAATTGTATAGTCAAAGTTTGATTTTAATTTAATGATTAAGTCATCTACAACTTTATTATTTTTTTATATTATTAAAATAGTATATAAAGGGTACAATCACCCATATTTTAAAATATAATAAAATAGAAGATTTTTTTTAGATGTCGTCTGGAATACCAGAGAACCTACATCTTTGATGGAGCTTTTTTGAGAGGGTTTTTTAGACACAACAACGTGTTAATTGTCTGTCGATGATCTTAAATATTACTAGTTACACAGGTCACCGACTTAATAATCAGTATTTACCTTACTATACAGGAAATCAGAGTATTGATTTTATTAATATTATTCCCGATCTCCCAGTCGTAATAACCAATCAAATCAATAAGAAAAAATCTTTACTTGAGCGGGATTTGAACCAATGACCACAGTATTAGTAGCCACGCTCCTTATTTCCTGAGCTATTACACTGGTTCATTTATATTATAGTTTATTCCTCGTAATATTTTTTTTCATCACATGTGGGCTTCGCCTTTCCTATTTTCAGCGCCTTATATATATTTTTTTAATCTTGCTATTGAGATTTTTCCTGTTTGTTAAGACCATTCAACTAGGCCTAATTAGTCAAATAAAAAATACGAGGGACAGATAATTTAGTCTAAAGGCCTCAGGTAATATTAAAAAAAAATTGTTTGTGATTATCTAGTGGTTGAAGTGGTTATCTATGCATTTCGTATTTTATTATTAATTGAGGCATGCGCTTGTTCAGATGTCAATTATATTGAGTTCGACGTCGGGTATTAAAAATGTACGAATGTTAATAAATGAAGAAAGTTGGTGCTGGCAAAAGTCGGCAAAACACTCGGGCGAAGGTTAACTGGACTTGGGGGAGAAGTTTTCACTTGTTTCAGAATGGCAGTTGTCGGTCGTGGATGAAGAAAGTTGTTCTTTTCAAGGGTTCGGCATATCCTGGCTCTTTCATATTAGGGGCCCAGGTAATTGAACCTTAACGCTCGTTATCCACTCTTCGCGTTGAATAAAATAAAAATGAGTCATAATATTTGCAGGGGACATTATTCAAGACGCGAAACGAAATCTTCGTGATGCATTTCTTGTTGAAGCATTGAGGCGGGGTTTTGTAAATTACTTTGAACGTGAAGGGCCACGGCTTGGATGTGGAGCGTGCCGGGAATATTGTAGAGGTACAAGTACTAATAGTAGTAATAGTAATGGCAATAGTAGAAGCATCAGGTCTTGTGTAGGGAAGTCCTGTTTGTGTGTAGTTAGTCTATAAAAGATGCTAGCCACATATGTGGCACGAGGCCAACGGTGCTGCTTTGATATATTAACCACTACATCACTGACCAACACAAACTACACAATATATTTACACCGCACACCTCTTTAATTGCTATTATATGACCTCATAACTAGATAATATGCACCAATCAAAATGATAAATATGTGAAAAATTGCCCAAAACTACACCAATGGTCGATAATATGTAAAACACAACACTGAATAACATCAATATTTTTATTTTCAAATATTTGCTACAACCATAATTAGAATCAGAAATTTGTGAGTGCTCTACAATGATAAGCAATTAAAAATATGTTTTTTTCACGATCTTCGCCGAGGTTTGATTATAAATAACATGCCATTCGGGTTGGATTTAAACAAATTCAAATTATGCAACAAATTAAATTATTATTTGAAAAATCTTATATATATTTGCTATAATCAGGGATGTGCCAAAATCAAACGAATATAATAGCATATACGTTTTATTCTAATTTCTTATAAATGCACTCATGAACAAATTCTAGATCATCGAGTCTTTATATTGCTTATATATATATATATATATATATATATATATATATATATATATATATATATATATATATATATATATATATATATATATATATATATATATATATATATATATATATATATATAAACTTTAATTGAAACTAAAATCTTTTTATGTACATTATGTAGCCCGGTGCGATAGTAAAAAAATATACTAAAACGGGCCTAAGCATTTTTTGTATAAAAAATGATTATCAGTTGGTCTATACAAATAATTAAATTATTTTACGAGTATTTATCAATTTATACTTATATTTTCACAAATGAATATAAATAAAAAAGCGTGTGTATTATAGTATAATACTATAAAGTTCGTTTGATTTTGGCAAATCTTTGCCTATAACGAAATCTCTTAAATCTAATATATAATATTTGATTAAAAATATCGTCAATTCATCTAATTATCCTTCATTTTGATGATGTTTTCAAAGAAGACTCAATTTTTACTATATAGTATAAATTTATTTAATGATGAGAATATTTGAAATCTATGCAATTTTTTAATCATAGTCGTAGTCACTATAAGTTGAAATAGTTTGACTTTGGAATCGAAATAAAAATATTTTTTTCAATCAATAACTACTAGAACTACTATCTGGCTACATTATTAATATATTTACTATAAATAAAATAAGAAATTACCTATCAAATCTTGTGATTAATATTTAAAAGCGCGTCACACCGGTTACGGATTATGCATGGAGCAATTTATTTTGACGATGCTATTCTAAATAAACTGATAAGTAATAATGTGGTACAACGGTTTCTTTAATTTATATTCAAAAACATGGTTATTTATAAATCTCAAAAATATTTATTTTATTTTCTAAAAAGTATCAATCAATATTTTAATACAAAAATAGTTTAATCTAGTTGAAAGGTTTTCCGGAAGAGTAATATCTTTTGTGTATTTCTTCAAATAAATAATGGAATTGTACCAAGTAAATGTCATATTCATTGATATATATTATTATAGATGAGAAATGTTGTATTTGATTATTTTAAAGCTTATAAATATACATTTTAATAAATGTTGATAGTGTAAATATTTGCAAATGAAAACAATAAGAGGCGGACGCGCGTAGAATCTGTTGTATGGATCAATAAGGGTTGATTGCGAAAAACTTTCTTCTCGCTTTCTCAAACGAAACAAGCAACAATTAGTTCATTTCAAATCTTATTTTGACTCCGAATTTCCCCTTTCGCCACTTTTGGAGCTCTTCTGGGTAAACTTCAACAATCAGGCGTAATCAGAAGACCGGTTGAAGTTAAAGAGAGGACGTTCCATTTCACTATCTATTTGGCTCAGACAGACTTGTTAAAATAATGAAGCACACATTTCAAATTGATTGTATCAATCATTATTGTCATATTTTTGCCATATTAATGGGAAATAGAGAGGGTCTCCTGCTATTGATTTCTGGGAATATCTTTAATGAATAGAGGAACGACAGTCACACAATAGTTTTGGTATCGTTACCTGGAGAAATTGATTAATTGCGTATAATATTACAAATTGGGCTCGTATTTGATTGTTGCAATATTATAAGATATTATTTGTTTATTAATAAACATCATATACTGATATTATATTATTTTAAAATAAAGTACCCTGTCGGAAATAATTGTGATTAACCCCTTTTCCAATAATGAGTCTCTCATATTTTTTCATTAACTAAATTGGTTTTAATTTTAATATCGTTTAAAGCATGTCAACATAGAGTTGTGATACTATTAATAAATGAAGAAAATTAATTTTTTCATAAATTCAGCCAAGTAAAATAGTCTAGCATAAAAATATATAAATGTATGTTTTAATCTTGGTAACGTATAAACAATGGGTGATATAAATAAAAATGAGAAAATTTACTCACAAAGACGCATTTCGGTAATTTTTTATAAAGCGAAATCATTTTTTTAAATTGTAGGACGTTTATTTAATTATATACTTTTCAAATGGCTTTTAAAGGAAATACTTATCCAAGTTTTGATTTTTAAGACACAACAACGTGTTAACTATTACTAGTTACACAGGTCACTCACTTAATAATCAGTATTTACCTTACAATACAGGAAATCAGAGTAAACCTGAATCAAGATGTTCAACACATTATACATTCTTATCGGTCGATAATGATCGTAGCCGATACACAATTTTTTAACATTCGCTGACAATTCTTTATTAATTTTTTAATCATAATGTGACCAGTTAATTGTTTATTGAATTTCTCAAAACATTGTTACAGAACTCATTTTTGAAAATACACAATCTTATCTTTAATATTTTTCTCATACATTATGTTATTGTAAAACTAATAGTTTGTTTGGGGTTGAGGTGGAAAGATGAAAAAATAGGAAATAGTTTCGCATTTCTTCATTAATTTATATATAAAATAAAGGTTTTCGTGAACATTTCAATTGACACTTGTATTATAACATTTTTACAGGCCTTTTCGTATTCTCTACATATTTTATTAATATGAATCCTGGTCTTCCAGTCGCAATAACTGATCAAATTATTATTCTGTTTCAATTGGAGTTCGACTCTAGCCCATGGCTACAGTGTTTGTAGCTATTTATTTTATTATTGATTGGTTGATTTAAAAAAATATATTTTCCTTAGTTGTTAATGGTGTCATCGAAGCTAGAGATGAATCAATTGATAGTTTCAATGGAGACGATGACAAGACGAGGGATCCGGATGAAGAGTGGCAGGTCAGAGGTCGGTCGGTGTCAGGAGTGAGGATATGAGTATTGTAATGAATGAAATATTGAAGTATAGGTTGATGGGCGGGGGCGGTGCTTTTCGTAGAGGGTGGATCAATATTTTGGTTGGGCGGGACCTAACATAGCCTCGGGAGGTGATTTGTGCCCACCATCACACCCACCACCCACTCAAATTAGATTAAAGCCTTACTTACTTACTTACTTACTTCGTTACAACACTACTTCTAAATTATCATACTTTAATATGATTGGAAGATGGCCACATCGATAGATCACAACTATCTAACATGATGAGGGGCTGCATCGATAAATTACATTTATTTATGATTGAAATATTCACTGCCCACACCACTCGATAGATAAAACCAGCAGGATATGTTGCCATTAGTCAAATCTATAGAATCGGCATGCGGTATTCCGGCATACATAATTACATGCATCACTCATACATGCAAAAGTTGTGTACACGTAATATAATTTGAATTAGCGAGATGGCGAGGCGGTAGAAAAACACACACACATACGACTGTTACTGTTTCTATGGATGGTGTGTCACATTTATTGTCGTCTTTACAAATATTATTGGCACATAGATATCGCATTGCATATCAGTAAGTCGTGTAAGCCCGCATTGTTGCACTCTTCTTTCCTATTCGATAAAGATATAAGTGTGTCTCCCTCACTTAATACGTTTCTAGTCATCACTGAGAGTGGTTGTGACAATACTTGGTACTTTGGTAAAACTGAGCCTAGATGTGTTTGAGTCCATATGATATGTAGTAACAATGCATTTACCCATTTTACTGTAAAATATAACTGAAGATATGAAGAGAGACGTTTTCAGTATAATTTTTGCCAGGTAACTTATGTTTTTGGCTTCTTGATTTTTATCTCTATGTTATTGTATTAAAAAAAATACTGCGCGGCCTTGCCTATTGACGAGAGTCCCTTGTAAGAGGTTGGCCAGGCTACCGTGGCCTTTAAGGGAGTATATACATATAGTAGAGGTGATTTCCCAGGCCACCCCTCAGCAATGAGTTCTTCAGATCTAGTTCGCTATGCTTAATCTATAAAGTCACTCTAGTGGACACCGTTTTTTCCGACGCCGTGGATCGAACCCGAGAGTCACACTAACCACTTGGCGGAAATGCATTTATTAAACGTATTGAAATCGATCCCAAATCATCAATCACTTCGATCACAAAAAACGTGTGTGATATTCTTTGTCCTCGTCGACTTAGTTCTATTGAAAGAAGAGAGTCGGGTTTAAAAAATAGTCGTGTCAAGTAAAGTCCGTGTCGAGTGGTCAGTTGTGGTTGTGTGTGGAGATTAATGGTGTTGGATTTGAGGGACTTTCATCCCGAGAGCGATAGGATTGTGTAGGGAATCTCTGTGAAAAGATTATTCCTACTCTCAATAACTAGCTGGAACAAAACAGAAAGGGGGAAGAATATGCGTGCCATCCGAGCAACCCTCGGAATACTGAATCGGCACTAAGAATTCCTCCCCTTACCTACCCTACCAGACATCCTCCTCAAACACATAAATCCACGAAATTATACCTGAAACAACAAAACAAAACACGCATTAGAATTCACCCAATATTGGTATACAATTAATAAAGAAATACATATAACATATTTTTGGTTGGTTACGAACAATTTGGACAACGAACACTGAGGCGCCTTGTGACCCAATAGTTAGTGTGATAGATTCGCGAGTGAGACTACCGAGTTCGATTCACGGCACCGGCAAAAACGGTGTCCACTGGAGTCACTTGGTAGATCTACTAGACTAGTGGGGTGGCCTGGGAAACCATCTCTACTATATTCTCCCATAAAGACCAAGGTGGCCTGGCCATCCACTTAAGGTTGGGATTCCTATTTTGTTAATTAGTGCCTCACAAACAAAAAAAACGATCATAAGTATAGCTAAGTAACTCTACTATCGTATTTACGGTGACGTATGCCTGGGAATCCATTACTTTACAAAGAGACTCCCGTCAATAGGGAAAGCGTCACATATATAAAAAAAACACGTATTGAGATTACGAACCATATCAGTTAAAGCATTGATTAGTTTACAGTTTATTTGAATCCATGTGTGGCATTTTGAACCCTTTGAAATGCATTTTAGGGTATTCCGAACGGATAAATCAAATAGAAATTTATTGTTAATCAATAAAAAGTTAACGAACATAGTCTTAGATTATGTATATCCCAGTGTATTTATTATATTTATGTTCATTAAAAACTTTCAATAAATTTTCAGGTGAATAGGTGCTACATTTATTATTATTAGTACATTTGTGTAGTCTAATACTACTTTAAATGAAGCGCATCTGACTGTCGAAAATACATGCCTCTGTACAAATTTACTTACATATTCAACAATTGAATTATGGCACACCCCATTAGACACCACTTTATAAAATTTGATCTGTAAACGAGTCGAAGGGGAATTCATCAGACGCAATATGAAGATTGTGAGAGAGACATTAGAGCATCAGGAATGTTCAGTGCAAGTTAGTCCCAAACAAGTTAGAAGCTTCTTCGTCTACAATGAGCACGGTTTTATTGTTATGGGGGTAATTTATAAGATGGCTTCACTACCAACACCCTCAACAACTTGCTTTCTGTTCAACACTCGCATTCATTCAAACAATTTCACTAAACAATTGACTCGTATCAACTTGTATGTCTATTGTGTGTAGATGTGTTCATTTGTAACAACATCTAAATATTTGATAGATTGGGGTATAAATTAATCAGAAGGTTCTAGAAGACTGCTTTCTTGCATTCGGTATATTTCTATGCATATATTAATGGAGAAGAATTTCAAAGCGTTTGCACTTAATTGAATCTGACCACAGAACTTTTCAACTGTTATAAACTTTGTAGACATTTTAAATTCATGGCTAATCAATAAAGACTTTCCAGAGACCAAAAGTCACGCCTTACTTGTTACATTTTGTCGCGAACATATAATGATATTTTATCATACATAAAATGGAATATTATTATTTAATATTAAGAGGGCGGCGGCAAAAGCAACCGAGTGTCATGTCTACCGAGATTTAATTGAAAAGTGAGATACATATAATATTAGAAAACCCATCTGAGGAATGCTGTGCTTGCTCTCTTGACAGGGGAAAACTGAATGCTAAAATTGTTCTGACATTTTCAAACAAACCTTTACAATGAAATCATACCTTTTGCCAAATATTCGCCGCCATCTCGAAACTTATCAAAGGTGTTTGTCTCCCTTTTGACAAACTTTTCAGCATTTGCATGATTGAATCGAGTAAACGAGTGTCAGTATTTGTTGGAAAATAAGCAAATATACTTTGAAATTGCATTAGTGAAATTGTGGCAATTCATTGAATTTTTATACCACCTTTAAGTTTCACAAGATTCGATTATTTCTTTTACATTAATAGCTTTTATATAAATAATCAATTAATTGTTTTGCTTCTCATTCTGAATTCTTTTACTGTAATACAATTCGTTAGAAAATATTAATTTATTTAAACAAAAACTTCTGAATTTACATCTCAGGTTTCCAATGCCTAAAATAATTTTTAAAATACTCACATCAATTGTAAATTTTTGTTAAATAATTGCAATCATAGAAAATGCACATAAACAATTTATATGAAATGTTAATGAAATAACCATTTAAAAATAACTGTATAAATACATATGATGATATTCTATTGTGATTTTTAATTTCATATTTTTATTTATAAATACATATTATATTATCATACTGCAGTCTCCTTAATGATTTTGCTATA